>JAOXYF010000004.1:21981752-21999458 GCA_028565775.1 Sternarchorhynchus goeldii
GTGCTGGTTCAGCAGTGTGCTGGTTCAGCAGTGTGCTGGTTCACCAGTGTGCTGGTTCAGCAGTGTGCTGGTTCAGCAGTGTGCTGGTTCACCAGTGTGCTGGTTCACCAGTGTGCTGGTTCAGCTGTGTGCTGGTTCAGCAGTGTGCTGGTTCAGCAGTGTGCTGGTTCACCAGTGTGCTGGTTCAGCAGTGTGCTGGTTCAGCTCCACACACTCAGCAAATGTAAATACAGGCATCACTGTAGCTCATATTCACATGGATTAATTTCCAATGCAAAGCAAATAAAAAGTGAATGAGGTCTATAATAATAAGATGACAGCATAATTCTCCATATCACATCACTGATTTAATCTTTAATCAGGTAATCAGAGGCCCAAAGTGAATTTGCTTCGAAAGTAATCTTACAAATCTTGCTGTTACTGCCCATTGTGTGTGTGTGTGTGTGTGTGTGTAGGTGGAGGTGGACTGGGATAAGATCCAAGCCAAAATTGAGATGGAGGTAGCGAGAGAGCGTGAGAGAGCCACATCCTCGTCTGTCAGGAGCAGTGTGGCCTCTCGCCGCTGATCACGCCCACTTCTCCGCCTCATCGCTGGAGCCACACCCCCACAGCTCCTCTGAGCCCAGCCTCGTGTTGCTGGATAGGAGCTCCAACAGAGAACACCCAGACTGACCTGGAACACCTTAACTGGGCTGCTTCAGAACCAGCTGAAACTACAGTCACAGTGTTGTAGAGAATGTTACACGTTGGACAGTGGACGCTTCATCTTGTCTGTTTGTAGGCCTTTTCTTCTGAGCATATTTATCTTCCTGACATGTAAATAGTGGAATAGTCACAGACCTCTTTGTATTCTGTTATTTTTTAGATGAAATTAAAGCCTTATTTATTAAAACATTAATTTGTGTGATGTCCGAAAACCCTTTAATAAATACGCACGTTAAATCACGTGACCTCTGACTTGTGCCTGACCTGACTGGGGTAGTGAAGGAACCAAGCTTCTAATTCTTAATCGTGTTGGGTGCCTGAAATGAGCTGGTTAGACAGCTCCGCCCCCCTGTACCCACCCCGCCCGCTACACCCTCCACGCACTTCACAAACCAGCAGGCGAACAGGGCAGTGACCTTCCTCTTGTCCTCTCGTCTCTCTTTCGTTTTCCCTCTCGGTATCCCCGGCTCGTTGGCCTTGCTTCTATCCATTCCGTCGTTCGTCATCTCCGTCACCGAGCTTCCGACGTCCCGCCATCCCGTGTGACTCTGCGGCATTTCACCCGTCCTCTCACCGGTTGTGACTCACGCTCATATCTCCATCCCTGTTTTCCTTACCCCCTCCAACTAATCGCTTCTCTCTCTTCATCCCCTGTGCTGCCTCTGTACTGTTGGGTACTCAAGCGATCCACGGCGTATCGTAAAACTAATCACTTCTGTACAGATCAGGTTTCAATTGAATTACAGCAAAAACATTTGTGGTCTGTCGCGTCCTCCAGACTCACTCTCATTAAGGTCTATCACATCCGTGAGTGATCGATAGATATTAATCTTTGAGTAATCTCTGATTAATGCCCTTGTACAGAATAATGTACATGTGATGGTCTGGATTCTGAAATGGTGGGCTCTTGAATCACCATTCTAATAGTCTTTTTCCCCAAAGTATAATTTTCTGTGAGTTTCATCAAAGTTTCAGTTCATGAGTGTTTCTTCTGTACATCCATTAGACCAGCGCAGCTTGCTACACTAACAACTTCAAAGAACTAACAACTTAAGGCCTTGTCCAACTGAAGGCCTGGCACAGAGTCCAGCACACTTCCCTTGCTGATGAATCTGTTCAGATACACAGCATGTTTGTAAAGGTAGGCTTCAATAAGAAGACGCACGTTTAACCAACATGAATCCAGCGTTCACCTGCCAGAGGTTCAGGTACACATTTAGCCGGTTCCCTATGGCACAGTTCAGATGAGCTCGATATTCAAGCTAATCTTATGTCTTGATTACGGTCTTTACAGGTCTTGGAAATGTATTGTTTAATCCAGTGTTATTGTTTACATTTAAAGGCGGACAAAACCAACGCCCGAGCAGCGTGTGTTCAGGTTCTGGTGAGGCTAATGTTAACGGTGTAGTTTAGAGTTGAGCGCCAATGTGTTCAACTAGTGCCCGTTCATAATATACGATAATATGACATGGAATTGACTGAGGTGGGCCCCGTTTGCCTGCTCTTCATAAATATAATGGAGGCATAATGGGCGGCTTCCTGACATTAAGAAAACACTGTAAGGTAGATGTGGGAGCCTTTATTAGACTTACAATGATTTGAAGTACCTAAAGGGCTTCTTCCTAAATGTTTATAATGACATTACATTCATATTGCATTCTTTAAAACAAACAAACAAAAAAACTGCGAACATTTCATCTGTTCTCTGATCACAGCTACTTTAACAAGACGGTTTTATGACGTGCTTAAATCCCGTCGTCATGTTCCTCATATTAACGCACAGAGAAAACGACATATTAAACAGGACGAACGTTTGTGACGGAACATAGATGATACAAAGGCAGTTTACACATATTCCTGAAAATAACTGGATTTAATTTCAGATAAGATATTATCAAGATAAGCAAATGGATTAAGGTTAAATGGCGAGGAAGCTATTAAGCTATTTCTCATTAGCACAGCCTCCTGGCAAAACATTGGAATTAAAGAGATATCTTGATAAAACATGCTAACAAAGAATGAAAATCAGTATTATGCAAATGAGGTTATCCTAATTAGCCCTAACTTTTCTTCGTTGTTCATTAATTAGCATTTTGAGTGAACGTACTCCTTAAGGTTAGCTTGAACACCTCTGTGTGCATCGCAGCTCCTTTAAAACTTTGCAGTTTACTAACGCTCAAATTGTGCGACCCATGGCAAACGTTCTTTAGCTGAAATGCAAGCGTAGCTATATTTTACAATACATTTGAAAGCACTAACTTCCAAAAACAGCTGCTGCACGTTATACAATAACCTGGCAAAAAATGCTCCTCTAATGGGTTGTTATGCCCATTGATCTGAGTTACTTTTTGTTCAATTTGGCCGGCTGAAGGCATATTGAATAACTGCACAGTTGGCACAAATTCTTTGTTTACAAGGGAACGCCGACATATTTGCCAGTACAGATTTAAACATCCACAAATCTAGTGATGTGAGTAACATGTTTATGTTACATTGTCCGTTTCTGGCTTGTGTCGTAGTGAATACGCTGTAACATTCGCAATAGCTAAAATCATGACACAGTGAACTTCCAGTTAGGTGAGCACCATCAGCGGTGTTACGCAGTCTTATTACACCATCATCAACTAAAGTCTTTCTACACTAAAAGCCCTTTACTATTTTATTGCACTTGGGATATACCTTCTCTTCTTATTGAAATGCACAGTTTTAAGTGGTGTTTTCCCCTTCTTGGTTTCACAAAACGGAGAACAATTTTACTCTACTTACTACGCCTTATTAAACATTGATGCTGGAAATGTAATAGGTCTGGCTCTCTGCCCAGCCACGCGTGCTGCATTTGCTGTAGATCTGAGAACAGTTTTAGATAAACCACTACATATAATGCAGCGGTCTTCAGTTCATTTGTACACGCGAATGTAAGGCCACATGAGCGTTGTTGTTGTTTGTTCTTGTGGCCCTCCTTACAGTAAGTAAAATTTAGTGAGACAATTGCCAGCTTCAACCCGATTCCTCTTTAGGCTGTTTCAGTAAAGCTGAAGTGAAACAGGTTTGACACGAAATGATTCGGCTGCTTAATTTCTCTCACGGTTCATTTGAAATATCGCAGCGTTTGCGTGTTCAGTGCTATGGAGTGGTGATCTAGGACATTACAGACGGGCAGCCTACTCCCGTGCGTTTACACACTGAGCCTTTTTCTCGGGAACTCAATAGACTGTAAGTTACTGCTACATTATCCAAGAGTAGTTATTTATTTATTTATTTATCTACTTTAGTTGATTTGTTTGTTTGTTTGCACTGTTCGCGATTACCATTAAGTCGTGTGTACATCGCTTAGAACGCGCTAATGCCGTCAGGGATAACCCCGATTCTTGCTGCGTCTCCGGGTGACTCTGGAGCCGCTGCTGCCTGCGTTTCATATACATTACTGACTTGAAAACTAGTCCGTCGATTAAATACTTATAGATTTTAACGATACGCATTTTGCAGTTTTCCGACGAAGAGATAAAAACTGCACACCACCCCTGACGATTAAAAAAATCTAGTGGGTTTCGTTAGATGATTTATTAAAGCCAGCTGTCCAGAAGATATATCGATTCTTCCGGTCATATCCATCTTTGAAATTACTCCAAATAACTGCTTGGCAAACAAGCCATTTTCCCTTTTTTCCACAAAGCAAAAGTTTCTGACTGCTTTAGCATCGCAACCTGTCATGAAACTAAAGGTATGCCTATTCCAGAGCGTTTGTAGCCTCCTCTACGTGTACGGGTTATGGTACATACAAAAGGCAATTCACGCATCTGGGTAACATAACTGTTGGCTCCCTCAAATTAAAACACTCGCTGCAACAACTTGTAATTGCACTTAAATTCTGATAAATAATTCGATGTAGGCTATTCGGTAATAAAATACAGTCGTGTTTCATCTTTGTCAAACAGAGTTTCTGGAGATCCTAGTGGCGTACGAAGTGGCCCTTCTCTCCTCCCTCGGTCGTAGTACCGGTCCCGCGGCAGGTGCGTGGTCGTGGGACGCCGCCAGAAGGTTGTCCTCTGAGCGGTCTCGGTCCACTTCCTGCATGGTCTCTTCGTAAGTGGGTAAATATTTGACCTCGTCGTATGCCGGTAACTGCAACACCGGTGATGTGAAGTCCCCGATGCTGTAGTCCTGGAATCGATCAAGAAGCGAATCCTGGGACGCCGTGGTGTGTCCGTGAACGAGCGAAGGCTCCTCCGGTCTGTCGTGGTGTCTGCGGGGACGCGGGCAGATAATGCGCTGAATGAAATAGCCCATGGCGAATAGTAAAAGCAAGATGAGAATGCCAGACAGTTTCCGTGTTATCCAGCCGACATTGTCTAAGAAGATCTGCAGTGGTCGTTTGCAGCAGCTGACCGCTGTGCTACCGTTACCTTGAGCACAGCACCGCTGACCCTCGGCGCACTGGATTTCCCCGCAATTGCGTGCAGCATGGCAGGCGTAAACCACAACAGTCGCCAGGAAAGTGATGCTCGTCCTGATATCAAACGGAAAATGATACATGCTTTGGTCTTCAGTTTTTCTCTCTAATCTGTGGTTTTCTGTGAAAAAATGTCCTTTACGTAGGCTACAATTCAGCGCCGCGTATCGTTCCAGTAACGTAAATCATTCATTTTGACTCATGTTGCAGAAGTCTTACCGGTGCTTCACGCGCAGATGTGCAGTACCGGACAGGCAGCCCCCTCGTGCTGTGACCCGGCCAGTGTCTGCAAGGGTGGGCTCTCGATCTCCACCGAGTGGCTTACATCACTACGAAACGAGCTACGGCGAAGCAAACGTTATTTGTCGTCGCTGTCGTCGCACAGAAGTAGCCTACTTCGTTCATAGTTTGTCTTTATCAGATTACCCTTTAGTGCATTTATATCCGTTCACTGACGGACGCTGTATCCAGTCCTGTTCAAGAATCGAAGGGGACTACGTCAGAGCCACCGTATTAAAAATGTATGCGCCCTGTTGTACGTTCCAATAGACTCTTAAGTGCGCAGATAATCTGTGTCAGTGTACCCCGGAGAACCATGCGCGAATTACGGTATAAACGAAGACATCACTTAATAGATTGCTAACATCTCTCTGGATGAGTCATTCTCTTATAGAAGGCTGCACAGAGGCAATAAATGACCTCGTATAGTCGACTTCCTATCAATTACTATGTTTTGTTTTGCCATGTCAACTTTTTTTAGACTATTTCTGAATATTTCGAATATTCTGAATACTTTAGCTTCTTTTCTTCTTTTATTTAGAACTGCATACCAGGTGTGATAAATAATCCAGGACCCCGGCTGAATAAAGTGTCAATTGGTTCTGGTTTTCGTTTCCCGGGTATCCCATGTTTCGTATTTCAGTACTATAATCTTTTATAAACCCTGCCTCATTATAATAACTGAACTACGATCTAAGTGTCCGCGACCGTGTGATTTTCTGTCCTTGGCCAAATGGAGTGCGCGCGGGGCTGCGCGTGAGCGTTAGTCCGCTTCCGAGGTTGTTTTTCCTGTTTCTTTTCAAAGAGGAACGAGTCGATATTCACTTCTCATAAACAGAACTGATGTACAACTGGCAAAATTCAATTACGAGAGCATTATGCTGTAAAATACACTGGAACCAAACCAGAGCACCCGCTCTAATTTATGCCCGATCAAATTTCTCCCAGTAAATTTTCCCAATTACAGAAATGTGATACATGCAGTATCATCACATGTAATAAAACCAATATGTAATTGGTTACTGACTGTGCTTTATTTTTGAAAACCTACTGTCATGTAAATTTTCTATAGAGTACGAAATGTTGTGGACATTTGATCTCCCAGTAGTAAAAATATACAACAGTTTTCTCTCTCAATCGTAAAATCGTTTCGATTCAAGCACAGACAGTCCACAAACATTTCCTGTCTCCTTTCAGTCTTTTTCTTTCTCTGGAGACTGTTTGTAATTCAAAGTCTAATTGAACTGTCTTCTCCATTTGTTTGTTTTCTTCTTTTACTGGAAAGAAGGGATCACAGCTCTCTACCCTAATGGCAGTAACCACAAACGATGCTCGTGGCTTCTTTTTCGGCTAAGCTTTAGACAAATGTATTCCCAAACGGAGCATATTCGCACTCCATGAAAGAGGAAGCTGTTTGCTTGGACATGTCCCTGAATATGAGGCCAAAGATCCACGTTCATAGTGCATATTTATAGTGCATTGTAAATACAAAACTACTTTAGTGTGCTGTCCACAGATGACAGTTTAATAGTAATGAATTTGCGTCTAAAGCTTAGAAAAAGGCTGTGTCTGTTATCTGGTCATTTTATAAATGGTTTGTGAAAGTAATTTGCATTTCGCTTCAAAAATGTTCAGATTGTAATCATACACATTTAACAGGGATCTAATTATCTTTAAAAATACGTTGCTCGAAGCTTTAAGGATCTGTTTGAATCACGCTGGATCGTTTGGTACGCGGAAGATGTCATTGCTTGTACGGTGAGCAGTTGTCTACTTCACAGTGATACTGCATCTCCCTTATGTTTAAATTACTAATTAATTAGGCGGTGTAATGTTGTATTTATCTATTTTCAGTGTATTTATGTTCAGATATGCAATAGCCATCTTTAAAAACCAGCATGTTAGCCGTGTGGGACTGATCTCCTGTTAGTCGTGTGAGATCTGTTAGACACCCCTTCGTTTTCTAGTGTAATAAAACGCAGAAACCATCACCCAATAGTCAAGCTGGAATAAATGATGGTAACAGAAAAAAAATAGAATCCACCTCAGCTATTTCACACCCACAAACTTCCTCCTCTCCTATTGGCCAGAGAGCCTCGTGCATGGCTGCTCAGAGATATATGAGTCGTGGCAGGATGATTAGACAGTTACCAGCCATGCTTTGAAGAGACCAGGCCTTTCCTTTCTCTCCCTTCATAGGCCAGAGAAAACCATGTTCATATCGGGGCCTGGAGAGGAGTGGAGAGTTTCTGCTGTCTAATGGGTTTTTTTTTCAGAGGCGAGTACAATAAATTCTCCTGTGTTGGTTACATCAGAGTACTCCGGTCAGATGTGTTATTTTTCTCCCTCGTCTTTCACACAGGAACCTTGAAGAGGCTGAGACGTTGGAGATTGTGTTTTTTATGGATGTGAGGTTGCCTCTGGCAGCTGAAGTCAAATGCTATTGGGCAGCTTAGCAACCATGCTCCCTACGCGACCTCGGACGAGCGAGTCCGTGTCGTTTATTTTGTCCGTTTTGCTAACGACGTGGTCGTCTCACCCATGACTCTGCCTTCGTGAACGTGAGATTGCAAAAGGGCTTACAAGCCAGAAGAGCATTGGGTAACTACTGCTTCCTATCTTCTGGGGACTGGCCCATCAAAGCCACTGCTGTTTGCTCTACACATTTCTTTCCCTTAAGTTTTTCTTCCACTCATCCCATGCCAGAATTTCTTGCTATGTACCAAGATTCACAAAACCTAGATAAGAAAACCTGTGAGGAAGTGAATGTAATCCAACACTATAATCTGAAATGCCTAAAAAAAACAAACAAAAATTCAAAAGTGGATTTAATTACATCCAGCGCCTCTTTCGCAGCGCTTTCTTGTCTCTTGTGTCGTTTAGATGCACTGGTGAGGTCACTTCCTGCCTTCTTTCCTCCCACACTCAGGTCTCCAGTGGGAAGCTCCTCTGAAGCTCATCTGGCTCCTTAATTTCTCTCATATGCAAAGTTGGGCACAACAGAGGGTTGAGGGGGTTTCCCCAGCCCCAGGGAGAGGGGTTTTAGATGGGAAGATGGGAAACTCAGGACGGTGCCCTGCGGGGGAGGGCAGGAGTAGTGCCCGGGGTCCAGGAACTGGAGGGACACCGTATTCCTCATCCAGCCATATGGCCCTATTTCTGCTCCACCCGCTGAAAAACTCTTAGGCTGGGATGGAGTCATCCGAATTGGGGGTTTTGTGTGCAGTCAGGAAACCACACACACATGTAGTGATGCACACAGTGTTGAGCAAAACACAACACTACAAAACAGATGATGCACACTTAAGTGAACGCTTGCGTATCAGACTGAGTGCGAACATGCGTAGACGGCAGAGACGATTTGCTGTCAGAAAACAAATCAGAGGGGGATGTTTGGACCATACCATCTCCACTCTGGGAGGGGGTTTCAAGAGGGGAGAGGATGCCCTTTGTTAAGGCGCCTCTCACCTCTCTCTCTCTCTGTGCACTGTTTCCTGACTCCACCTGCCCTTTCAGTTTCTGACTTCATCCACCGAGCCCCCGGAGCAAAGTTAAAAAAGGAGAAAAAAAGGAAAGTTAAAAAAGTATAAAGGCACAGAGTTAAGAAAACATGAACATGCAGAGAGCATGAGGGTACAAGTGATGGGACGATTGGCGTCTCTGTGGACCCCATGTGATCTGTGGTCAGTTTGTGACCTGCCCCATGGTCAGAAACCAACCAGTGATGCATGGGTTAGAGAGACTATAAAAATGACAAAGTATAAAAATCAACATATGTGTAAAGCTGTAGTAGCAGAGTAGATCCAGGTAATAAAGCTATGACTCTTTATTAACTGTTTATAAGCTGTGAGCCACCACTGCTGTACTCTGAAACGGGCTGTAACTGCTCGTGAACCTTTAATGCTATCTTTGATTGGTGACCTGGTTATAGCCAAAGTTTTCGCACATACAAACTATCCACAAATCACCTGTACCTCAAAAAAAATACTGTCCTCTAATGACTGCTGGAAATTGCGCAGAGAACAAGACGAGTTACCATCAATAACTTCTCCAACATTAATGCCTGAGTTTGTAGAACTGCTCCAGAGAAGACTGATAGTATATGGATGCTGATAAAGCTGATGCCGTGAAACCTCTGTGTGCTGCTGTATGTGTGCGGTGGTGTGAAGCTCTGTTTCAGGTGCTGTTTGCTTTCAGCATCCTGTTATGTCCAAATTCTTGCATTTCAGATCTTGCTACGCCTACAGATAACTTATGATGTTCCTAGCTTCCAACATACACACAAACAGACGTAGACACACACACAGAAAGAAGAAAACCAGATCTGGGGCCAGACGTGTGATTTGTACTCCAGTACCTCAGACTTGGGGAGGATAATGTGAATCTGACACTAAAAGCCAGTGTCTGTTTGCAAAGTATTGATCTTCTTCTCTTGGTTGTCCTTGGAGTTGAGGTCCGGGGGGGGGGGGTTCTCAGCTTAATCACATAGCTCTCTCTCTCTCTCTCTCTAGGCACTATAGTTGACACCATGACCTTGTATAACTCAACCAACATCCTGTGTAGAACGCTTTCTCTCTCCTTTTCTCACACACTGTCTGCAAATATTTAGAGTTTGTAATAATATATCAGTAATGCAGCTAAATTGGTACGATGAGTGTGAAGAGACTAACATGCATTTTATAACACAATTATGTAACCCTATATGGTTATTATCTCGACAGTGTTAACTCAAGTGTCGCAGCCTAAGTAAAGACTATTGATAAACGTGCCGTTTAAGATTACTCAACGATACCTTAAAAATAGCTAACAAATAGCCTTGCAGGAGTTCTCTTTAAACCTCTCTCTCTCGCACACACACGCGCGCGCGCATACTATACTCCCCGAGAGAGCGGCATTGAGAGCGGATTCACTCGTCCTCTCCAGCCAAGTGTGTGATCGATAGGAAAGCCCTTGATTCCTTCTCGCGCGCTACTCTCGCTTCTCTGGCGAGGACAAGCCTCGCTGCAGACTGGGGACGGGCTTCCGATGTGTTTTGTGCTCTTCCTTCAACATTATCATCGGCAGCAGTAATACTGCAGTTTTGGGTACACAAAACTACACGGTAGGCGTCCGCGTGCGACTGTAGAAGTGACCAAAATCATACTTCTGGTTTTACTGGGGGAAGCCGTGCTATCTTAATCTATGTGTTATTCTTGGTAGCTGACGGTATCTGAGGTGATAATAAGACATTTGCTCATTTGAAATGGGAAAATTGGACAATGATGATCAAATGAAGCAATAGTTTAGGATAAGAACTCTATTTACATTTCATACAATGATCTGCATTCTATGAGCTAAATATAAATATACAGTATCATCAAAGTGTTTATTTCGCGTAGCTTTATTTTCCCGCAGTTTCGTAAGTGAGAGCCATGTATTTCAATTTGGTTACACCATACAACTTGTGGTGTCGCGCCACCTAGTGTTAAAGATGGCTAACTACGTTAGGTGGTAAAATTTGGCGCGGGGTCATATTCCCACCCCAAAACCTGCTAAAACCAACAGTCGTGAGAAGCTTCATGGCAGTAATTTTCCATCACTCTCTTAAGCCGTACATACTCGTTTTTATCTTTTAAACACACCACAACAACAAAAAACTACTTTTTAAACATGGAAATTGATTTTTCCTCCCTAATGTAACCCTAAATTAACAATATTTTTCCACACGTATTACATGCTGTAGATATTCACATATGTTCAAAGTACATGGTGCATATATTGTTTAAGCAGGTAATAAGTCTAACAGCATTGCCATGGAAACACAGGTTATTGCAGGGACTCCTTAAGAAGAAGACAGGTAGGTAGGTACATAGCCGGTCGAGATCTCTCCTCTCCTCCCACTGCAATGCTAAATCAGCTTTTTCTCCTCGTTTCCCCGTCAAAAATGATAAATATATCTTCTCCATTGGTGTTGTGATGGTGCTGCTGGAGAGAGCTGTCTAACACACGGATCTGAATTCTCCCGCAGGTGTTTGATACAGGAGAGATCTGCTAACTACCAAGACCAGACCATATGATTTAATACTTATTATTCTTCTATTTAATCATTTTTTTTAAATGTGCTATTCAAATTATTATTATTATTATTGTTGTTGTTGTTGTTGTTATTATGCCTCTCGTGCCCTGTGGGAAGAGATAACTTGCATCAGGATAAGTGTGTTTTATCCCAGGCCCGTGCTATGGTAGTGCCACAGTGTTTATGTGTACAGTAAGGGTCTTATGTACTCCAGCCCTACTTGAACTGCCCTCCCTATGCAGCTAGTTGTTGATACACTGTTCTTGCTAACAAGTTCTTAGACACTAAAGCACCAGCGTCATCATTTACTCATGTCGTTCTTACAGATTTAAATGCACATAGCAGTTGAGCTCGTTACCTGTTTAATCACCTGACCAACAGGTGTGTTGACGGAACCGAGCTGTCGATCTCCATGTCCCAGTAAGGAAAGCTCTACGAAGGTGACGGTCCCACGTGTCTTGTTGGCTTGACATTGGGTACTCGGGATTTTTTTCAACATGCAAACGTATTAACTGTGTTTGCAGTGTCTTCAGATGGACGATTGTAAGGAGGGTATGATTAGTTCCTTATACGCGCGCACACACACACACAAACACACACATATTATATAAATATTCTCCACGGAACATACGACAAGCTCGGGTCGGTCAAAACAGAAAAAATTCATACTATTCCCTACTCTGTAAACCTTTGGATTAGAACAACACTAACGTATTGTAAACGTGCGTAATGATCATTTGATACTCATATCGTATTACTTGTTGCTAATATTTACCTACATTTGTGTTTTCGAACTGTGTGTTTATTACTGCTTCCTTAAATACTTAAAGTTAAATGAGGTAGTAAATCATTGGCTAGGACCAAGAGCGGGCTTTTTTTTTGACTCCACCCCCTTCTGAAGTGGCAACATGGTTTCGATTACGTCGGGCGGCACTTGCTCGATCGCTATACTATCGTACAGGCCTAACAAGCATCAACAACAACTCCGGTTGTCACTCCGTAATCACTAAGAATTGACTGTCTTTAGCTGCGCAGTCCAACTTTGTCGTAACGGTAAAAAACAAAAAAACAAAACATGTATTCGCCTTGAATTACAGATGTAAGTTATTTTTTTCGACATTACTTAGACATTTGATTGTTAGATGCATCGAAAACCGAGCACTACAAAGCAAGACGCACATATATTATATATCTATGAGGCGCGTACGTGTACATATAACTGTACGTGGGTCAGCACGCTACTTAAAGAACAGCCTGGTGGGTTTCCCCTTTCTCAGGTGAGCTGTCGGCCGGATACCGTTGTTGATGTTTGCGTTTGGTCGCGTTTGCAAATCTAACGTCACACCGAGGAAACGTCTACGCTGAGTTCGAATTAAATCTAGTCTGTGTGCGTACAATGGTGGCGAGCATGGCAAATTTTGGACACACAAAGGAAGTTGAAGATGGGTAAGTTGAACTGTGTTTTTGTTTATCGATGTTGATATCTGTTAATTCGCTCGAATTTTAGTCCTGTAAAAACATGCTATAAATGCGTGAGGTTAATAAAATGTATTAATTGCAACATTAAGCCTATATGCCCGTTTGTGAATTCTCGTGACGTCATTTGCTGTTTGCTAAAGGACACCGTAATAACATAGTTAATATGAGTTTTAAGACTTTGCTTTAAAGAGAAAGTACATCGACTAGGATGCGCCATGTTGCCTTTGTCTCATCTCGCGACCCAGTTTCATCACCGCATCGCCTGCGCACGGGCTGCTGGAACTTACTCTGCGTGCGCTGCTATGCCTGTTTCCTAGCGGCAAGTTAATATCAATTACTAAATGCACGTGGCGGCGATAAATACGATTCTTCTCGTGTCACGCTCTATAATGGGCTGTTTTCTGCCCAGTAAAGTAGCATTCCGAAAGTGACGACTTGTGATTGTAACATTGATGCAAAAACGCTCGTTTATTGCCGCTGTGTGACACGAGGCACTGTGTGAGTTGCAGATGCCGAAGTGGCGAACATTCGCAGGTGCTTCAGCTTTTTCTCGAGGAAGTGCAAGCTGTTGTTTTTCACTGTCCGAGTAATCAGACAGTTCAAACAGTCTGCTAGAAGGAAGTGTCAACTGTTGATTGTTTACCTGCTAAACAAAAACAGTCACGACAGATTTCTGCATTTCCATACGTGTTAGTCATATTCTCCGGGTATTAAAGTCTGTTTGTACATACATTGACTAGTAGAACCATCTAGATAGAGGAGTGAATTAGAACTCTAATAATTAAAAACAATAGCCTTCATTTAAATAATAAACGAGTCTTATTCATCCTACTGCAGGTAGCGTGTGTGTAATGGAAACTTTCCAATGGGAGAGTCGAAAGAGCCTGGTGACACTGGGCAACATGTTGTCTGTAAGCAACAGATATCACTCGCTGGGGTTCATGTAATGTATGTTTAATAATGTCAGGGCTGGTTTTTAGTCAAACAGTCCTTGGTATTGGGTGGTGCTGGATACGGTAAAGCTACAATATTGTTTACAGTATATTACGCTTCAGTTGTCATTTGTTTTACTTGCCTTCGCAAACTAGGAGGTGCGTGCAAATGTCTCGGTTTTGTCTGGCACGGTATCGCACGTGACAAGTAGAGGCTTGAATCGAACGTCGCAGGCCAGCTCTGCATGGCGGGAGCTCGCTCTTTTTCTCTGCGTTCCTTTTTTTCTATGTGCTTTATGTGGTAGCGGTGTATGCACACGCTTACATTACCTGTACCCGCCAGACTGGCTAACCCTGATAAGATACGGGCCAAAAATAGCGCCCCCTACAGCGATCGGTTAGAAGTCACCCATTACAATTTACATTCCATCTGCTGAATTAGTGGGCTGGAAGATGAAACAGAATCAACACGCGCAACTGTCCTCAGAGTCGGTGTGTTTTGTACAAAAAAAGGTAAAGCGAATCTTTGACCTTGTGCCAGCAGCGCGGTCTGTTGCTATGGTGCAGGGATTCACTTTAGTCTTCCCACTTCCGCACAGAGGCATGTGCAGACACACCCCAAAACACGTCGTATACAAAGCGCTTACACACACACACACCAAACTTTAAAAAGAAATTCACTTTAAAATGAAAATACATTCAAACACACTATATTCCACTGATCATCAAGACTAATATATTAACATACACGAACATATTAATATATGCTAACATATTCTGAACGATCTACTGTTACAGTTGTAACATATTCTGAACGATCTACTGTTACAGTTGTAACATATTTTGTACGATCTACTGTTACAGTTGTAACATTATGAGTGATCTATTTTTACTGTTTTTGTTATGGTTACTTTCCCTCTCCTGCAGTGTACTGGATGTTATGACTCGACTGATGAATGATACTAGTTTTAGGAGTGACTTAAACAATGTGGTGGTTCGCTCAGGCAGTGTGCCAAACGGGTGGAACAGCACAGCTGGTAGTGTGTACGCAGCTCAGACAATCGAGGCCCAGTGGTGTGAGAAACTGACAACTCCCCTGTTTCCTGTTATTTTGTTTCAACTGACAGTGCAAAAAAAAAAAGTATGTGGATGAGTGTTAAACGAAGAAGGGCTGTTGAGTTTATTTCACACTGTGTGCAGATGTGATACTGTGTGCAGATGTTGGGTGAAGACCCAACGATAGTTCAGTTTTATTGAAAAAGACAGAGAGAGGGAGAAAGAGAAAAAGAGGTAGAGAGAGATAGATAGAAAGTGTGTGAGAGAGGGATAGAGGGAGGGAGAGTCAGAGGGTTCCCTCTATCCTTAGTTGCTCCTTCTCTCTTGACCCCACCCCCCTCCCCGTCCACGTCATTTGTAAATGTTTTGCAAATGCATCCACAGGTCCTTCATGCCTCTCTCTCCTCACGCAAATGTTTGGTGCTGCATGTTTGCATGTGCCTGAGAGAGAGAGGGTCAACGGAGTTGAGCGAAGGCTTCTGCATCCAGAGTACGATGCCATTCTCGATTTCCCCACTGTGTGGAGCACGCTAACATGAGGAAGCGCTAGCTCAAAGGCTGTCGTATTGGCCAGTCTCACTTTTGTCTGGGAACAGACGCCGCTAACGGCTAACGCTAATGACCTCTCGTGGTTTTGTTCTGGTAGAGCTCTCCCAATCCAAGTCTGAACTTCAGAGCTGGTTCAATTGGGATTTGAGAACTGAGAATTAATAAGGTGTTAATTGCTAATATTATTAAAGATACGCATTCTAATCGGGATGATTTAGATGATGTAAAGAATCAAAACGTACATTAATTAGTCGCAGTAAAAATCCATTACGGCTGTTTTTACGTTTTGCACGTAATCTCAGATGTCTTCTTGGAGCTTGTCCTCAAACCTCTCACACTGAAGCTGGAAGCTGCTCTCTGACTTATAAATAACTACATTCAGTGAGAGTGTTGATCTGGCCTCAGCACAACCCTGCGTGGTAGCTGGGCAGTTCTCCCAGAAGGGCTTTACTGCCATGCTGGGGACTGATCTGCGTTGCTCAGTGTTGTCTGCATATTAACACTGCTTGTTTGTCTTGCCATGGTTTAATTATTTACAAGTTACCTGCCAGGACTCGACTTGATCTCGCGTACTGAATTCTCGTGACTTCATGTATAGTTAAACGGCAGTTTGCTTCGTGTATAGAAATTCATATTTTTGTATTTCCATTGCAGAAATGGAGACATCCCACCTTCAGATCTGAAAGGTAAGGTGAACAGAATGTATGTTATGACATACTTTCTCCAGCAGAGGGCGCTATAACCTCATTTATATCTTGAGCCAACTTTCTTCCTTCCTTTCATTAAAGCCTTGGTTGCAAATGTATATTTCACACATGCAGTGGTGTAAAAGAGTCAGGTGGTTGCCATTTAGCTTCAGTTTTGCCAGTCAGAATAATGTCACTAAACTCTTCCTATCATGAGAAGCGGAATCCGTTTTAGATGCGAAGTCATTTTCTTCTGACCAATCAGACAGGTGCACGTATGTGATGAAGTGTGTTTCGCTGATTTCTTTACATTTGCTTCACAGTGAAACTGTCCAGACAACACGAGTCCTGTTGATCCCGGCACACGGGTTCCTGTTGATGACAGGCTGGCGCTGTAAACAGATCCTCCGTTAGCACAATGGTTTACAGGCTTATCCTTGCAGGCTTATCCATGCCCACTGATGGGCATTGCTGCTGTGGTCAAATGTATAGATGTTAGTAAGAGCTTCCTTCTGTGGCCTGCCCTGTGCATCTCTTCACTCATATCGCATCATAGTGCGATATGAGTGAACGGTATTCGTAAGACTTCCTCAGCACCCAATATTCTTTCATCCCACATGCAAACACACACTTCCTGTTTTGTACTGGCCTTCCACTTCCTGTTTCCTGCTGCCAGCTCCCCAGCAGGTCTTCATTAATCCAGATGCCACTTGAAGGGGGGGGGGGGACTCACAGCAATTTTACAGCTTATGATCGCAAAAAACTAGATGCTCAGACGTGTGAACGACAAGGACAGTCTCACGTAGAGGAACTCACAGAAAAGTAAAGGTTACCTACAGACGCTTGGCTGTGGGTTTTCAGTTCCTTGTTTGGCATCAGGAGTCTAATTGAAGCTGTTAGGGATGTCTGATAACTAAGGGGAAAGGGCCCGTCCCGCTGATTTGCTGAAAGTCCCGTTGCTGCAACTAGGGACTGCTGATCCTGTAACAGGGATATTAATCATAGACTCACCCTGCTGACTTGCCAAGTCTCTGTGTTTACTATACCAAGGCTCTGTGGCGCAATGGATAGCGTATTGGACTTCTAGCTGGAGGAGTAAAGCAATTCAAAGGTTGTGGGTTCGAGTCCCACCAGAGTTGGTCCTTTTTAGTTTCCAGCACGTACCCGTTTGCATTAAAAAATCCAGCAGCTTGTAAGTTGAGGGAAATATACTTCAGAGAAGAGTGTCTTCGTGTTTTTAGTGCCCAAATCCTCTCAGGACTTCAGTGTTCTTGAACAGCTGACAAATGGGACAGTACCTACACTTACAGAAAGACATATGATGTTGTGTAGCACACACAAAGCCTGTGTTGAAATCCCAATGTCAGAGCCTTCAATTTCAGAAAAGAAATTCAATACAGCTGCTTGTTATCAAAACCGTATGCTTTAATGCATTACAATGTTATCAAAGCAGTATGCTTTAATGCGTTACAATGTTATCAAAGCAGTATGCTTTAATGCGTTACAATGTTATCA
>JAOXYF010000004.1:21999558-22023499 GCA_028565775.1 Sternarchorhynchus goeldii
ATGCGTTACAATGTTATCAAAGCAGTATGCTTTAATGCGTTACAATGTTATCAAAGCAGTATGCTTTAATGTGTTACAATGTCTATGTAAAGAAGAGCAAAAACTTTAGCTTAGAACCCAGCAATGATTCCAGGATCTTTAGCCTTTTGTCTGATTACAGTGCGAATCAGTTCAAATAAATTGAATGTCATGTTCTGTAAAGGTCCTCTTTGCAATGTAAAAGTTTCTGGTCCATAGCACCACCAGAGCTGTTTTTTTTAAGATCCTGGTGACATTTACCAGTTGGAAGGATCCTGGAGTGATCCTGGATGACTGAGAGCACTCTGAAGGAAGTGCCAGAACACATAGCCTTTAAAAATGATATGTCATGAACTAGAGATCAAACACTGAACACAGTAACTACACTGAACAGAGTCACTACATGGAACAGAGTCACACACGGTGTTCTGGAGAAACATAGATTATAGATATGTTCAGTCAGTTTCCATCTCCCCTACTGGTGATAAAATGCATTTCTTGTATCAGAGTTGTCTGTACCCAGTTGTCCCCAGATAGGTAAACATTTCTTGGTTTTAACATAGTTAAATGTTTTGTTCATACTGGAATTTTTATCTCTCTATTCTAATTTCTAACTGTACAATATTTGTATTTGCTTCTAGACTCAGAATGTATTCAGTTACTAAATATAATATTTCTTGACTAAAGTAATTATTCTGTTTTCAAACACAGGTAATGAAGTGGAGAATGAACCCAGCAGTCCAGGTTGGGTATATTTCTCTTGTCTCCACTGATGCTAAGCCATAATATTTATAATTCATTAGTATTTTTGATAATTGCAGATCTAATTAGTAATTTGCCTTTTTGTGGAAATAAACCAGTAATAAGAGGTTTGCACTAGGTGTAGAGATCATGGTATGTTTGCTTTGTGTGAGATAAAGGCAGCAATGTTGAAGAGGAGGTTAAAGAGCTTGAACTGATATCTGGCATCATGAAATACTAGTCAGTGAAGTCCAGGGTGATTACTGCAGTCTCCCCCAGCCACCGTGCGGTGATATGTGCTGCCGGTCTCCTCCTGTGGTTGTTATATTTACCAAATATTCAGCCTATGTAGGGGCCTGGTTATTACAAAATAACAGAACGTGCACAAACACACACAAAAAGCTCAGTTTTGCTTTACAAATTCCTCTTTTTGGTAAGTTATTTGCAGATAATAGCACTAAGAGTGATAAGATTGTGAGATGTGCTTTATCTCTGCTTTAATCATGAACGGTGGGAACTTACAAGCACAATGTCGTCTTTATTAAATTAAACTTATTCTTGGTCCCCCACTTGTGCAAATATAACAACCACAAACAAATTGTGCATTAAATGTCTATAGGCAACTCCTGTTCAATGACTAGAAACACAAAAGTTTGAATATTTTGGGTAGAAATTCTGATACTAAAAAGTTCCTGAAGAACCTGTAGTTCATTATTTCAAGCAAGATTTTTTTTTTGTGGGTAATGTTAACAGAAGAAAAAACAACTGCAGTATTACATGAACAACAAAAGCAGTTTTACTCCTATTAGGGTGTTGGTGGTCTGTATTCTGATATGTCCAATAGGCTTAACTGTAAGTAATATGAATAAAATATGAATTGTTTGTTTATTGTTGCTGTGGCAGGAACGAAACCTTCTGCACCCACACAAATCTGGCTTTCTTTGCGTGAGGGCAGAACAGGCACAGTTTATTACTCAGCCAGAGGGTTTTCCACATCGTCCGGGGGGAAAACTGTGCTTGTTTTAGTATGATTAGGGAGAATCCAGGGAGTGGTCATGAACTTCAGCCTAATTTTTTTTTTGGGGAAGATGCAGGATATGGGAAAGGAGAACCGCTGGTGTAAGGCACATACAGGTAGATGATAACAGTCAGGAAAGCTTTTAATCATCATTTTGAAAAAGTCGACACTGACGTAATCATAAACTGAGATAAGAGTTCATGACACCTTAACAACCTTAGTGATGACAGTGAAACTGACTTTAAACTTGATTAAAATGATTAAAGAAATGTTCTTGAGTCCACAGTACATGTATTATGCATTAATATGTAGTACAATGTGTGTTAATATGCATTAATATTCATATGCGGCACAAATGCACAAATTGCATTTTTGTTTGTTTTCAGAGAGCACTGAATCATCATGTGAGAGCTCGGAGGAGGCGGAGGATGATGAGGAGGAAGAAGATGAACAGGAGGCAGAAGCAGGTAACTTTATACAGACTGTTAGCACCTCATTTTCTCTGCCTTGTTACATGATATAGTTTTTAACACATTATTTTGGTCACTTGGTTATATCTTTACACAAAATTGCAAACATTTTTCCATTTTATCTGTGTTGCTGTGGTTACGTGGATAGTTTACCTGGGATGGTTTTGTAATGTAGTTTTCAACTGCGGGGCCACTTGATACCTTTTGAGACAATGTACCTGAACAGGTCAAAGTCCAAGTTTTTTTTTTTCTCTCTTTATGATTCTTGTTTGAATAGTTCTCTATATACTCCGCACTGAAGGCCTAAGGAAAACCACAAACAAGGCATTGTTATAACAAACAAGGCACTGCTGGGATTCGAACCCAGGATCTCCTGTTTACTAGACAGGCGCTTTAACCATCTAAGCCACAGCGCCTCATGTAGGTATGGAGGTCAATGCATGTGGAGTCTTATAGTGCATGTTAGCGGTGTGCCTCTCGGTGTGCTTATGACAGAAATGATTCACTACTTAAACATCTTGAAATCAGTACAGTGCAGTCAATTCTTCAGACGTTGCAGATGTCAAATCTGCATGTGGTTTCCTTTATCTATAAAAAAGTTTGACCAGTTTGGTCTAAATGTAGAGCGAAGAGCCAAAGATTTTGGCTCCGGATTAGAGTTCGGTTGGATTTGTTTCGGCATCTGAACTTTTTGTACTAGGTCTCCTTCACAGTCTTTGTCAAAAATAAGTTGAAGAAATTGGCAACCAAAGTGTCTTTTACTGGAAAAGGTACTGAGTGGAAAAGCTACTATGTGGCTTCCAGTAGAAATGTTTTTTCATGTTGGGATTCAGGACTTTTTGGACTTTGGACTTGCCGTACGTCTGTGCTTTTTTTTTTATTTCTTTTACTGAAAATGGGAAGTCATGTGCTGAAAGACTGAACCTAAAATGAGTGTCCCTGACTTTTAGTTTTGGACCATTTTTGTATGATCATGGATAATTTTACAGGAAGAATGATCACAAAGTCACGCGTCAGTGTTGTGATTTGAAGCTGATTTTTTTGTTTTTTCCCCCAGATACAAATGCAGAGCCTGAAGCAGAAGCAAAGACTGGTATTTTCCATTTCTGTGATGTATACATGCCTTTATCCAAGCCTCTTCTATTGTTGTTCAAGTTCTTCTGAAAGTGCACCTGTCAACACCTCTGTTATAGTTGGAGACTCTGCATGGGTTTCCCAACAGGCTTCAGTAACACTGCTGGGTTCTTCTAACAATTTGGACTGACCCAATTGGTGCCTACGCAGTTATTGGTTCTGTAGTGGTGAGGTATCCAAATGAAAACCACAACAGCAAGCAAGGTACCACTGAGATTTGAACCCAGGATCTCCTGTTTACGAGACAGGTGCTTTAACCATCTAAGCTATGGTGCCATTGTATGAAGCCATCCACCCTCTGCATTGACTCCATCTTCTGCTTTCAGCGCACTGGCCAGTTGCTTGGCAGGCTTATGCTTTGAGCTGGACGTTTGGCTTCATTTGACTTACTGTGGGAAGAAGCATCCAGTGAAGCATTTTGAATAAATAAAACTCAAATCAACTCAAATCACAAGTTTCTCAGGATGTTTTGTGTCTCCCTTTCTCCTGCATCTAGGGGAAGACATGAAGCAGCACTGTGAAAAGTGTGAAGTCCTTCAGGTGAGCGTGCGGACGGTTTGTAGTGTGCGGGGTCGTCACCATCATCAGATCGTTGTGTTGTTTACCTTCATGTGAGGAACAGCTTGTGTTCTGTTGCTTCTTTACCTTGGTCAATCATTAGATGATTGGTCATATGAATTAAATGTCTGCATAAAACATACAGTTAATATAAAAAAAATCTTTTAGTGCTCTATCACCACCATTATACGCTTAAGGTAAAGATATACTTGTTTAAATGCTATATTTTGTTGAAGAATGGACTTGCTACAGTGCTGGATGTGGGTGTTATTTATGCAGTTGATGTAATGTTTAGCAGGGAAAACTAAATTCAGCAAACAGGCTCAAAACAGATTTTTCAAAACACTTGATGAAGACGTTCATGAACTGCATATCAGTCTGATGCAGACTAAAGTTAATTTAGTTTAGTTCACCTTTTCAGTTAAGGTAAAAAAAAGTGAAAAGCAGTTGATCTGAGCAAGTCGTGGAAGTTTAGTTGAATTTACAGCAAAATTTCTTTGTCTTCCAGAGACCAAGCTATGAAGTTGTTACACCTAGAAAGATCTCCAGAGATCGAATGCTGTATGCAACTTTTTCGTTTCACTGTATACTGTAGCGTGTTTTATTTTTCAGTGTGTTTCTTTTTTTCTTGTTTCTCCCTATTTTTCCTAGTCTATAAAAATATACAACTTAATGTAGTATTTCCCCAGGGTCTTTTTGAACCACCTTCTCCTAGTTTTAAAGTTCAAATACCAGTGATGTGTATTGTGCAAAAGTTCTGCTTTTTGCTTTTAAAGCTGCTTCTGGCCCTTGTTAGGTTGCTCCTGGAGGATGAGGGGGTGTATGAGTGCGCCCAGACCGGCCTGGTGTTCGAGGTCACTGGGAGGGCGCAGATCCGCTATCGCGTGCTGTCCTGGAGCCGCTTCGGCACCTATCTGAGCCCGTCGTGGACGTTCGCAGGGCCCATCTTCGACGTGGACTGCGAACCAGACATCCTCAAGTCCATCCAGTTTCCCCACTCCCTCTGCCTGGCAGGTATGCAGGTGGAAGTTTGGACTCTTTATTTTGTTTAAAAGTTTGGAATTTTTATTCAACACTCATTGTTTAATGCATTAACAAATGCATATTAGCATAGTTGTATATATGTTTCTAATTTTGAGTTCTAGTTGAATGGTAGTGTATTAAGATAGACATGCAAGAGTCAAGTTACACCTTTAAAGTTCATAGACAGAGCTTTGAACCGGGGAAGATCAGTGGAAAAAAGAATTACCCACAATCAGTAGCAGAATACCATGAATTACATGTAAACAAAACTCCCATCCCAAATCATCCCAGATTCTCTCTCCCATCTCTCTGCATGCCAGACCAGGGCAGTGAGATGAAGTTCAGCGTGCTTCACGTGAAGAACGACCAGGGTGTGATTGAGCCATCGGCAGATCACTCGCGCAGTCACGTCAGGTGGAGTGTGTCTTCCCTGTCCCCTGTGGGACCTGTCGTCCAGGCAACCAAGCCAACAGAGCACCACGGCGTTGTGCTCGTCTTCAAGGAAGTGGGTCAGCAGGACTCGTACTCCTTCCGAGTCTACCTGGCCAGCAACAACCACTCCGACATCAAGGTGAGGCTCCGCCTCCACCTGCTCACCATTCCACGAGTTGCTTCCATGAATCGCTTCTAAGAGTCATTTCCATGAGTCATTTCCATGAGTCATTTCCACAATCCACAAGCATTTCTATGAGTCATTTCCCATGGCAAAATACCTACTCCATGAGTTTGTAGAACCATGATTTTTATACGAGTTTTTATAAATCCTTTCAAGAATATAAAAATAGTTAAGAACTAAGACCTCTGAAAAACAGAGTGAGGAAAATTAGCTTAAGAAACTGTCTTGACATGTTGGAAAATGGCACTAAATGTTTTTGATGAAAAAAAAATCTAAATATCTCCTTCTATCCTTCTATGCTGTAGAAATAAGATAAGATCTTTACTGTTACATAGGTAAGATCTTTACTGTTACATACTTCCTGGTTGTATGTGGAATGATGCAAATGTGCTGCACTTCAGGACTGTACTATATACCTTCCTTCTGGAGACATGGTAAAGTGCAAAATGTGTTTGTTTATTTATTTTTCTTGTTATTGTTTTAATGTAAGTTTGACACAGAAGTGTGCCTGAGTGAGTGCGTGTGCTAAAAAGAACGAAGAACACGTAGTTTCAGCATCGGTTTCACCTGTGAATTTCCAAATAGAGGCAAAACGACTCTTGCACGTTCGCCAATTAAGACCGTTATTTTCATGTGACCTAATGTGAATTCTGTGCCACATTCTAGATTTTCGAGGGTCTTTTGAACTTTTTCTGACTCAGCCTCAGAATCTTTGCACGTATCCTAAATGACAGCGTGCACGAAGGGCACTATCGTGTAAACCACCTGTTAAATGTCAGGCATACATTTCTTCTCACGGTATGTGGGCATCACTCTTCGCTGATGTTGCAGTGTGTGTGTATGTGTGTGTGTGTGTGTGTTTGTTGTAGTGTTGTGGACTTTGTGTGTTACTTTTGTTCACTGCATTGTTTGGTCGAGGGCTCATTTCCTCTGGCCTGAACACCCTTTACATACGGCTGAACTGGCTGTTTAGAGTGAGTTAGGTGTGGGGGGAGAAACTCGCCTGCTGCAGTGCGTCCGTTAGCCTTCAGTCTGTTATCTCCACTTGTCCTACTAAATCTGCACACACCACAATGTGTGTGTACGTGTGTGTGTTGAATAAACAGCTGTAAACAGCTATGGAAGAGCTTTACCATACAGTTTGAGATGAATGGCTACACAGTTAGGAGCCGCTTTGTACTGACGGTTTTGTACGTCACTCTCTCACCACAGGACATCCAGAAGGAGGTGAGGAACTCAAAAAAGCGTTACATGAAGATGGAGAAGCCGCCCACATGCCAGAGGCTTCTGGGGGAGAACAGGAAGTACCGCCTGCTCAGTGACCCTCAGGGTGACATCACCCCGGAGGTGAGTGGTGGACCTCGTCAGCTGAGTCACAGCTCAGTCAGTGGCGTCACACTCATGAGTCACAGCTGAGTCAGTGGCGTCACCACTGTTATTTTCCTGTGTCTGCAGGAAACACAGTTCACTCTGGATGTGGTGAAAATGAAAGGCTATTTTGAGGTGTTCTTCGAACAGCGTCCACCTTTCAAACTGTCCCTGGTTGAGGCAGAGTCAGAGCAGACCGTGTGGTCTGCCACCATTCGAGAGGGTACGGGCTACTGCGCTGGGTGGTGCTGTGAAGTGGTAGATGTGGGCCGGTACCAAAGTGTCCTGTGACCTGTTGAGTGAGTGTGTGCGTGTGTGCACGCATGCTTGTGTTGGTTTCTTTGTTCAGTGCTGAGGTTCTCTGCTCTGTTGCAGGAGACTGTGTAATCAGTCCAGCTGAAAAACCCAAGAAACGATCAGAGAGTGAGTACACTGTGCACTGATGTATTGCACAACCTGCACACTCCTGCAGTCCTGGGACCATCCCTCATACAGGAGATGAGCAAGCCTGCTCTGTAGAGGCTAGCACTGGATGCACAATATGAAATCCCTTTGGACGTATATAAATATGTGAGAATGACTAACACCCAATGGGCATCCCCTGATAGGTCGGAAACGGAGCAACAGCACGTCCGAGGAGGAACTGACCAATAAGAGAGCTCGGTGGAATGATGAGTCAGGTGACTTGTTTTATAATAAGACTTTATTGATCCCAGAGGAAATTGAACAATAGAATAATAGGATTTTATTCATAAGCACTTTTCATTCAGAGACACTGTACGTAAACAGAACTAACGTTATAATATCAAAAATGCTTTCATATTAAGCTTTTTAGAACAGTCGGTTTGTATGAAAGTTCACAGGTGAAGAATATGGACTGTTTACATATGAGTAACCAATGTTGATAAGCCAGGAGTCCAGTCATGACTGAAATATTTATGTACTTATAATTATTATTATATATTTGTTTTTTTCTTCTTGTTGCAAAATCGGTTAACAGATTACTGCTTGGAATGTTTTGCTTTGGTAGGCAAAAAAATGCATAAAAATGGATTGTAAAACCATTGTAAATCATTGCCTTTAAAGGAAGTCTCCATAATCAGCTGTTTTCAAGTGTAATATATGACATGTATCCCATATATAATATAGAACTTCGTATACTAAAGTTCCAGTTCTTGATCAGAAAATCCATCCTTTTACTTTTTCAAAGCTCTTCTACAAAGTCACTATTTTCTTCTATTTCCTTTGTTTTAAATGGCGTTGCCTTGGAAACCGGGACCCTTCCACACAGACGGCATGCGCAGAACCACAGACCTGAGCGACAAGCAGCTGATGCTGGTCGCTAAGCGCCTGGGCAAGGAGTGGAAGTCCGTGGCGATCAGCTACCTGGACCTGACCAAGCAGGACCTGGAGGAGATCGAGGCCAGCGGGGACGACCTGCTCATGCTGAAATTCCAAATGCTGGACTGTTGGAGGCGGCACCAGACCAAGGGTGCAGCCGGAGTCGACCAGCTCCTCGACAGGCTCGACCAGGAAGACGTGCCCAACGAGGTCATTGATGTCCTCAAAGGTGGGTGCATACCCTCTGCTGTGTGTCTGACACCCTCCCTCGAATGTGTTCCGCTGTGTGCCTGGTGCCCTCGTGACCACTGTGTGTTTCCATCTCTCCCCAGGTATGCGGTAGTCATGGTAAAAGAGAGTGCAGTGATGTTCTCCTGGGGGGATGTGAAACAGCCCAGTGTGGAGATGATCCAGCATCCTGGAGACACGAGCCTGAGGCTTTTGTCTGGTTCTCACCCAGTGACCACAAAACTGCCAGTGAATTCCAGTTCAGAAGGCTCCCTTTGACAGTCTGGCTGTCAAAAAAAACATTAATTTGTTTAGGGTCAGTTGTTTAAGTAGCACTTGCTGAAGGTCAGTTGTACTTTTGGATGATATTGCCAGCTACATTCACCCTCAGACAAGGTGTACTGTGAAAAAGAATTCTCTGTGGTGCTAAGGACGTTCTGTTGATCTTCACTCTGTAGCTTCTTGTATCATTTCCCCTTGTATCATGTCCTTTCTTTGGATTTGAATCTTCCATCATAGTGGCCTTAGAGAGTCCTGTGATGTTTACGTTCTGCTCGAGTTTACATTCCTATGTGATGATCAGGACCATCACACAAGAAACTAGACATGCTGGTAGCATGTAATGTTTTTTTCATCTTTAAGATACCTATGGGAGAATGCCACTTTTTATAAAAGCTATTGTGTATGTATGTTTTCACTATGATTTTTGTACGGAGAGTCTTTGAACAGGCTGAGAGTTCATACTGCAGTGCAGTCTGATGGCACTTGAGCTGAACTTTATTAATTTGAGCTAAGCTTTATTCATTTGTGTAAGAATAGCAGGTCTATTTTATTACACTTCTGAACACATGACCGAATCAACTGTTGGCATTCCAAGGCAAAAACCCCACCTTGATTGGGGTATTTAAGAAAATGGTCAAATAGAAGTGAAATGTATGGTTTTTCTTGGTCCACGTTCTCATGCTTTATCTGAGTTTTTTCAAGTGAAAGCTTCAAATTATGTTCTTACTGCTAAATTACCTGTTAGTTGTAAGATAACACTTCCAGTCAATTTGTAGCAAATCATCTCAACTAGTTCTGAAGACCCATGCAGAAATATGTGAGATATTCTGATCCAGATTAAAGTCAAGTCAAATTTTATTTGTATTGCGCTTTTTACAACAATCGTTTTCACAAAGCGGCTTTACAGATGTCCGAGTCAAAGTCCCCAGTGAGTAAGCCAAAGACGACAGTGGCAAGGAAAAACTCCCTGAGAGCAAGAGGAAGAAACCTTGAAAGAAACCAAGCGTTTCAGAATTTCTTAGTTAGGAACCCTCAGGTGTACTATATTCGGCACGTGGATCATTTAGTAGCCCTCAGGTGTAGTTCTTTATTGAAATCCTTCTACGATGACGTAACTGTGACTGAATAAATGCATGGTTGAAAATAAATCTTCTGTCCGTTGTGTGTAGTTCGTTGTATTCTGCGCTAAACAGAGAGGATGTCCAGTACCTGTGTGGTCTGTGGCAGCTATGTGAACATGGCATTTATCGACACTTCATAGTTTATAGCTTTTATTTAATTGTTCTGTTGGATTTGCGATTCTAACCGACCGTTAAGCAGTACATTACATCGCACGTTGAGGCATGCGCCTCTGCACAGGGGCACCTCACGTATTTGTGCCAGCTGCCCTCAAAAGTGGGCGATTCTTGCCGACTATTAGCTAACCGTGAACTACTAGTTTGTGACTGCGCGAGCGCAGCGCTTGAACTCTATCTGCAGAACAGTCACGTGGCAGCTGGCACGAGCCACGCAAAGTTCCACTATCAAGAGCCACCTGCGTACACGTGCTGCATAATTTAGGTCAAGCTAAATTGACGGCTAGAACCGCGCAACCAGCAAAACAAACAAAAGTTATAAAATATCTTGCGTTTCCACAAATGCTTCAGATTGCGCTTCTGGTTGTGTGAGCGCGTAGTCACTCACAGGCGTCGTTTTTATACACTTGTGATATGCAGCAGGGCACCACAGGCAAGTATTTCTGTACCGTTACCGGGTGGAGTAGCTGCCATTTCCTGCTCCCACATTCAAACAAGGACTGAACTCTTATTGGATACTGACCACACAAACCCACATTTTTAACTTTGCACAAGAGTTTAATATAAATAGTCAATAAATAAAGTGGTGATACATCCATATAAATAGAAATCGTTTTAACTAGAAAAGTGCTCCAAATAAATACAAATCTTAAATAACCACCATTGGGAAAAATTAAATATATCAACGCAGCACAAGGTTCCCGAAACAACGGAGCTAGCTTATTCGATTTTCAGTTATGGAGATTTGTTGTAAAACAGTAGTGCGGAGTCGAATCTTTCACATAATTATAGTTTCACATAATTATAGATGCAAATACAATTCAAGTTGGGCATGAATATGATGATGATCGTAGTGAAAAATCAGAATCATTTCTTATACTCTCCCGCGCCTATATAGCCAAGTGCTCTATTGATGGTAATTGCCCGCAAGTGAAAACCTTTAAGCTGTTTACAAAGAGACTTGCGATCTTCAAAAGGGTCCGTGGGTCCCGGGCTCTATAAAAAAGAAAGACATTAAAGAAGGAAAGGTTAAAAAGTTATGTTTAGGTGCCATTCTAGGAAAAAACTGAGGTGACGCGCGAGAGAAACTCACGTTTGTTTCATGTTCTTGAGCCACATCAGGTAGCAGCAGTCGGCAATTCTGTTAAAAGAATCAAAGTTTACAAAACGTCACAGAGGATTTAAAATAAGATGAATTTGATTCTATTTACAGCATAAAGTCGATTTGTAAAAAATTATAAACAATAGTGCATTGTTATACCTTCTGGAGGTTTTGTATAGACTGTATAATGATGCTGAGTTTATTAACAGAATTCAGTCCAGTAATAGAAATAGGATCCAGGGACTTCACATAGTCTTCCAGCTTCGAGCGGTATTGGCGCAGATCTTCTCTGATGCTCCTAAGACACTGGATCTGTTGAGACACAACATTCACACTTTGTTTAAACCGTATAAGGGCTTTTAGGGGGAAAGTAGCTTGTGTTTAAACAGTTTGTAATGTAACGTATGATTAAAAAGAAACACCGACAACTTATATTTGCAATTAATTCCGCATATCTTTACGTTAACCGTTTGCCTATTTGTACATAAACATGTATCAACGATTAAGGGGTTTATACCTCATTAAACGAAGGGTTCCGTTGATCAGAGCATGTCGCGTCCTGAAATACAGCGCAAAGTCAGGAAGAACGTTACAAGGAAAAAGTATGAATAAAAATTAAACAACAACAACAACATGCAAAAATACGTGACATATAAAGTGTGCGGTCATTTAGAATTGTACGCGAGCGTTAAGTCATGTGGCTATTGTGAATGGCGATCAAGTGATTTGAATAACAATTAGGTCCGTTAGCTCACTATCTTACCTCATAGGGCTGACACACGGCCACTGTTTGGCTGTTCGACATGATCTCCGGGCCAAGATCCGTGCAGTTAAATCCGTGAAACAAACCATCTACCCCGGTTTTTTTTCCCTGCGACGAATTGTAAAAATAGTATTAACATCCAATGTGAACTCATTTTAAACAGACAACTCAGTCTATCACTATAATTCGCTTGCTTACTGTATTCAGGACGTTCTTCAGAATCATAAGAAGCGCCTTGGCATGTGCAGCGCACGACTCGGTTGCGCTATAGCTAGTGGAGTGCACTGGAGACGCCATGGTTACGCCACACATTAGCGCAGCCATCATCAAACACGTAGTGGCTGTTCACAAATAAAACAAAACAAAGCCCAGTAATTAGCTTTGACCATCAACAAACACAGATTAACCTAGTAGCCTATAAAAAAGGGTTAAAAAGTATGTAAACAGAAAAAAACACCAGTTTCTCTCGCTTTTAATGTATGCGTGAAAAAAAGTAGATTTTATTTTTATTCTATTAACTACTGGCAATATTCCTCCCAAATTCCAAATTTAATTATTTGGAGTATATATTTGCAGAAAAAATGACTAGTCAAAATAACAAAAAGATATGTTTAAAGATAAATTTAGATCAATTTTTAAGAAAAATATAATTTTTTGCATCTGTTTGTGTGTATATGTGTGTAATATCTTAGGTTAAGGTGCATATTCTAAATAATCTATTCTAACAAATGATTGAAATGTACATAAATATGTGAGGAAGGTAAATATACTCACTGTGCATGATTTCTGTGCGAATTACACCGTCAACTTGTGATGAACGAACAAATATGCAGCGGTTTACCGGCGCTATAACGCCTCTTTATAGGATGTATCATCCAGTGGGATTTCCCACGCCCTTCAAAGGACCCGAAACAGACATTATTGGGCATAATGTCACTCGCTTTTGAAAGTAGTGAAACTGGAATTAACACAGCGACTCAGTTTCACTATAGGTGATGCGTTCATCGCATGTATCAGTGGTGGAACCCTGTGGTTTAATTCAATCTTATCCACGGTTTACAAAGAACAGTCGGTGGACGATAGGTGGCAGTGCGACCCTGCTGGAGCGTGGGTTACGCCAGCGATAAGCGCCTTGCTTGATCTACCGCAGCTGCTTGTAAGAGTGAGACTCAAGAAGAAGGCGACTATACAAGACACCTGTACCACATAACTGATATACATGACTATGTATTTTTAATCAAAAGACGATTGAAAGGCAGGTCAATAAATACTATGAACAGAAAGGAAAAATACATCCGCAGAATCCCAAAACAAAACCATCCTTGAGAAAGACAAAATAAAATATCAAAAAAGACAAATAAAATATCACATCCACATTGTGCAACATTACCCTCTAATAATTCATCAAGGAATATTGACCTATTTAATATAATGAGCAAATGTTCCATATCAGGTCTCCACATTTTAGTAAACAAAAGATTATTGCCACTTATGAGGCAGGGCAGGGGTGGGGCCAAGGTGGAGCATGGGCGGGGCATGGACAGGGTGGGGTGGGCTTACAGATTACAGCTTCAGTTACACACGTCACTCTTTACATGATGATACAGAGTTTAGTTGGAATAACTGCATTCACAGATGCATCAAATCAAATGGGTTTTCACAGGGAAATCCACAAAAGAGCAATATCATTATAGACTGGTGAGAAAACTACCAGTCAGTAAACAACCCCCCTCTTACTTTACTCTTTTGTGGAACTCTTTACGTTTTTGGTAAACTAGGATGTTTGGATGCTGTCACCCTCCCACTTCACAGTGATTGGCTTGATGCTTAACGTCCCAGGATCCCACATGTCTGTGAACCTCCGGGTTCGCTCCCTTTTCAGTTATGCTGTCATAGCTAGTCCTGTTGGAGTCTTCTGCAGAAGTATACATTTTCTGCACTTGTTGCATTACAAGAGCTTCTAATACCTAATGTTTCGTGGTCCGTTTTTCTCCTCGTCTCTGTTCACCTCCACTCGGTCGAGCTTCTCATGCTACATTTGAGAGTCCAGGAGATACCAGAGATCCAGATTCCTAACTCATGATCTGCCAGTCTGCCTTGTTCAACCTGATGCCTTTCTTCTGTTTGAGTTTTACCCACCGAATATCACTCACTGCTGCAAATGGATTAACTTTACTGTTTGTAGTGTTGTTATTGTGATGCTCGATGGTGAAGAGGATGTGCTCCCCCATGTTGAGTCTTGGTTCCTCACAAGGTTTCTTCCTCTTGCCCTCAGGGATTTTTTCCTTGCCACTGTGGCTTGATCACTGGGGGCTTGGACTCAGACATCTGTAAAGCTGCTTTGTGATAATATATTTGTGCTTTGTGACTATATATTTGTAAATCGATTTATATTTGTAAAAAGCGCTATATACATAAATTTTGACTTGACTTTGACATATGAGGAAGACTGAGCTAAGGAGGAACTTCTATGCCTTAAGTCATGGTATGTGCTTTATCAGAGCATTGCTGGTCTTCTGGAGCTTGGTCTTTGAGGTTCTCCTTTTTTGATGTTCTCCTTCTTCTGTTCAACCAACTCCACTGACTGCACAACTCTCTGCAGACATGGCGAGTTTTTAACCTTCTCTCTGACCACTCCGGAACTGTTTCAGCAAATGCTATATTCTACAGTGCAACACAATTCTTCCGTCCTATAGCTTTTCACCCTTGAAACCCACAGTTAAACGTGTGTCTTTTTTCAAGAAGTGTCTGGGAAGTTCTCAGATACACGTGGCTGTGTTTGCTTTCGTGTAGGTTATGCAATGCAGGAAACTTTTAGAAATTGTTGTATCATTTATATATGATATCATACAGATATATGATCATATGATATAATACGATGTCCTACCATTTTACTCGGTAATTCTGACATGGTAATTCACAGCTTATTCTAAGATGCACAGGTATTTACGGTGTGCATTTTTTTATTAACCAAAAACCTATGCTGAAAGAAAAACAGAAATATTAATTTTTTTTAGAGTGACTAATTTACATGCTATAAGGTATCATATTTTGAAATCCATATAATTTATAAAATTGTTTATTTGCAGAGCCTTTGTTCTGCTGCCTGGGAAGAACCTGCTCACAACTTTGGAACCTGAACATGAGCCTGCTAGACACTAACAGAAAATGTACATTCGGGACTTCTAAACAATTTTTAAAACTTTGTGGATAAATATTATCTGATCATGTATTCAACCATAATTCCTTTGGTGAGGCGATTTAAAATCTCATGACTTTCAAATTGGAGTTCTTCCAGAAATGAGAAGTTCTTCCAGAAGGTTAACAATAACAATATATGTGGCACATTTGGGAACGATATGGACTGGCCAAGTGTCATTAATCGTTGTTTCTTATCTTTGCCATAAACAAAGATTTTAAACAGATTTTAAAACATCACATACAGTACAGCGGTTGAATGTCGAAGTTTGTTAGTTGTCATATACATCCTCCAAATGTGGACTGATTAATTTAAGGGACACTAAAAAGAAACTTTCACATCTTAAGGTGGGGTCCCTGTGTTCACTTTTACTGGCTGCTCGTAAATGTGATTAGCCAGTAATGACAATATCTCCAAGTGGCAATTCCAAACAGACATTTGATACTGTGGTTGGTGAAGTTCCACAAACAGAGATGACTATACGACTCTAATTTTACACCTGATTCTTAGACTGAAGGACACTTTTGTCATGACTAATAGGCGTATGTGGGATCTTGTACTGAGGTGCTCACAGAATGAGGTAAAACCAGTGGTTTCTGGTTTTATTGATACCGAGAGTTCAGAAGAACAGGGGAAGTACTCACTTGAAAGCCCAATGTCAGAGGTAGTTCTTCAGACAGAGACCAACCCAGACCGAAGGACAAACGAACTGTGCCATAAACAGACTTGTGGAGTTGCCAGTAAATGACCTAATTAGCCTGGATTTAAAGATTGCATAAGATGTGGCCTTCAGGACCCTGCTAACAATTGCCTATTCAAAATCACAAGGAGGAATTTTGCCCCCTAAAGAAAATATAAAGAACATAGTCTTAATAGATTAAAAATGTAATAGATTTTTTTGTCCTTAAAATATTTTCAATCCTCCTCAAAAAAACTATAATTTGCGTATAATAACAAAAATATACTACTACTACTACAATTATTAATAATAATCTAACAATAATCTACTACTACTACTACTATTAATAATAATCTAACAATAATCTACTACTACTACTAATATTAGTACCACAACTATTAATAATAATCTAACAATAATCTATTACTACTACTAATATTAGTACCACAACTATTAATAATAATCTAACAATAATCTACTACTACTACTACTAATATTAGTACCACAACTATTAATAATATAATAATCTACTACTAGTAGTACTACTACTACAACTATTAATAATAATCTAACAATAATCTACTACTACTACAACTATTAATAATAATCTAACAATAATCTACTACTACTACTAATATTAGTACCACAACTATTAATAATAATCTAACAATAATCTACTACTACTACTAATATTAGTACCACAACTATTAATAATATAATAATAATCTACTAGTAGTACTACTACTACAACTATTAATAATAATCTAACAATAATCTACTACTACTACTACTATTACTACTACAACTATTAATAATTATATAACAATAATCTACTACTACTGGTAGTACTACTACTACAACTATTAATAATAATATAACAATAATCTATTACTACTACTAACACTAATACTACAAATATTAATAATATTATCTAATTATTTATTTTATTAAATGCTACCACTCATTTCTGAGGGACTTTACAATCACAATAAATCTTAGAATTTATAATAAGAAAAAAATTAAATGTAAGTTGAATATGTTTTATTTACAGAGGCTTTAAAGAATTAGAAAAGAATTTTTTAATACTCAATTTATCAAAACTAACTTGCTACTGAATATATAAACCTAGTTGAGTATATTTATAGTGTAGGCTAATTTAATATATATTTTCTGTCCTTAAAATATATAATTTTCATGTAATTTTCAACAGAAATAACAAAACAACAACACTAAGAGTAACATTAAATGAATCACCTGATAACATTTATTCAGTGTTATCAGGTCCCAGGGATTTATCACAATAATATTGATCACATTATAATAAAGTTAAATATATTATACAATAATGTTATACTATAATTTACTGAGGATTTCCAAAAGTTGGAAACTCTCCATTTTATATAAACCAATTTGTTACTGAAATTTAGACTGCAAATCTTAATTTATAAATGCAAAACAAACTCTGTATGATTACAATTAATCCTTTGTTTTACTAAGATGACAGGTGTACAGAGTGAAGCACAGCATTAAAAAAACCATCCATCTTCTCTGTCCAATAAAAATCATCCATCTTCTCTCTAGCCAATAAAAATCATCCATTTTCTCTCTAGCCAATAAAAACCATCCATCTTCTCTCTAGCCAATAAAAGTCATCCATCGTCTCTAGCCAATGAAAATGATCCATCTTCTCTAATCATTAATAATCAGCCATCTTCTCTAGCCAATAATAATCAGCCATCTTCTCTAACCAATAAAAATCATCCATCTTCTCTAGCCAATAAAAATCATCCATCATCTCTGGCCAATCATGTAATCAAAGTGGTATAACAACATCCAGAGCAATCCACCTGGATCCACTCACTACTCCACTTTGGCTATGTTCACACTACAAGACTCATTGTTCAATTCTAATTTTTTTTTTCAATTCCATTTTTTTGTTGTTGCTCTGATGGTGAATCTTGTCCAGACAGCAGGCTTCCATAACTCTACTGCAAACCCAGTGCTCTTGTCACGGTAGGGCTCCCGGAGAGCTGCAGAAAGCGAGACAGATCTCCCGAGAGTAGATTCAAACAAACAAACAAACAAACAAACACGCGATAACAAACATCAATGTAGACCGACAAAATCTCAGTGATATGCACACACCCTATACACACCTTATATACACTCACCCTAACGAGACGCAGGTGAAATGAGTAACACTAACGAACATCCACGAGACTGACGACAAACACTCCGCCCACACCACACTGACGTACACACAGGCGGACCCACGTTCAACCGACACGCCACAGGAGCACCTCCACACCGACACGCCCACGTGGGTAAGACAGAGGGAGGAGGGCAGAGCAGCCACCAGTTTCCCAACATGACTGTGTGAAAATGTCCTTTCATCATATCAGTGAGCAAATTTATCACAGCTTTTGGTATTACCATGATATTCTTCAAAGATACTTATGTTTTAATAAACTAAGCATACTTCATTATAACACCACAACATCAGAATTACTATATTAATTCCAGAGGGAAATTTCAGTAAACTACAATACTACATGGACTAAGAGATGGAATTAAAAATAAACAATAATAATAACAATAATAATACTAATACATTTTTTTAAAGCTATTTATATACTTATTTTAATTTGGAAAAATCTCAGAGTTTCAGTCATTTATGTTAATTCTGGAATAATAGCTTAATTTCTGTTTAGAACCTCTTTTTTAAATTGGCGCCAATGAACTTTGAATAAATATGGTTAAATAAATATGTGTGAAAGCATCAATGTCCAAATTCTTAGTAGCCAAAGACAATGTCAAATCTTTGACTCTAGACCAACTTGTTTGCAGCCAGAAAAAGTTGTTTGTTGGGGGCAGTAAAATGAACAGTTTCAACACAAACGTCTTCAGAACGCACCGCAACAAACAGGTTTGGCTGAGGAAACCTGGCTGAGGAATAACAAAATTACCCAGCGCTGGGCAGGAAAAACCATAAAACATCTCGGACAACTCCCACTGCTGGCACTGAAAGTCGACACAACTTCCAGAGAGTGGGGAGAGTGAACTGCTCGCAGTCTTGTGAACATCTCTTCAAAACTTTAGCACTGCGATAAAGTTCTAGCTTTTTCAGGGCCGAACAGTGAGAGACTGTGGAATGAATAACAGTGGCCATTGTGATGGGAAGGTTTGGGAAATATCCCAATTCAATCCAGTCCACAGCACACCACCTCATCTGTGAGATGTTCTTTGAGATAGCTACATATAGTAGTGTCCACAACTGGTATAGCTAAAGATAGAAGTAATGCACCAATGTTTCATTTGCCTGTTTACAGAATGATGCCTCCTACAGTGTTGGCCGATGAGGAACTTGCATGCAAAACATCTAAGGTAGTCAGCAGAACATCAAATGGACATTTTTAGACTGGCCAAGTCTACCATCCTACTCATGTCCATTTAAGAATTGCTTTCCACAGGATGAAATCCTGGCTTCTCAAACAGAAACTGAAAGCGAGAGATTGGTCGGCATCCCAACCAAGCTCTTCAGAAGGTCGACACGCCCTGGGAGCTGCATGGAATGCTGGGTAATGCCGTAGGAAGACCAACTCAGAGAGCATCCAGAGAAAGTGCTTCAGAAGACAAGCTCCTCAGCAGGATGCAGGGGTTAGAGACTCATATACTAAGAGCCTTGCTTGTACATTATTTTTTACCCTTAACTGAATGTGGAGACTGAGTTACATTTACATTTACGGCATTTGGCTGACGCTTTTATCCAAAGCGACTTACATTTGTGACTGAATACATCTTGAGCAGTTGAGGGTTAAGGGCTTTTGCTCAGGGGCCCAACAGTGGGAACTTGGCAGAGGTGGGGTTTGAACCAGCAACCTTTTGGTTACTAGTCAAGTGCCTGGTTAATTTAATTCCACTTCAGAGGTACGGCAGGCTGAATAACATATCAAATAAGTCTTATAACAAAACTACACAATAGTCCACAGTATATGAAACAAAGTTTTTATTTTACATATTTGTACATAAACATTTCTTCCCTCAAATAAAGAATCTGAATACAATAGGGTGAAAATGATATTAACACACTTATTTAAAATGATATTAACACACTTATTTAAAATGACTCGTGTCAGAGAATCAACATTCACAAAATGTTGAATACCGATTAGAGTGAACATGTTTACCAAAAGGTACAACTGGGCTACAAGGCAGGTGTGTTTTGTTTAGATTTTTAGCACCTTCAAATCAAAGTTTCAGTTGAAAACTACCATTAGTGCAGAATAAAAAAGTCCAACTTTTAAAATACTGTTCAACCTAAAATGTTTCAGCAGTTAATTTTTATTTTCAGCAGTTAATTCTTATTTTCTTTGTACATTTTTTAGCTTTTAATTTCTGACTTTCTACTAATTTCTCACTATATTATTTCTGCCATTTTTTGACAATGTTTTGACAGTTATAATTTACTGGCAAATGTAAAAAGTTAAAATGAAAAACTATTAAGAAGCAAAGGCCAGTCACTTCACAGGAAGCCAGGAAACAGTGTCCAAGTCTCACACGTTGTTCTACACCTGTCTGGACGTGTTCCATCATGTGGACGTGGAACCACAGAAGCAAAAGAACAGTGACTCTTCTCTGTACTGACGCTGTGATGGGGGGAGGGACAGGGGGCGGGGTCTATTTGGAAAGTGTCTTCTCAGCCATGTGTTTTTGCTGGCTCTCAGCATGTCTGTGGACAGACGGACACACACACACACACACACACACACACCCATAAACAGAGTAAGACGCTGCTCCAACTGTAATAATATTTAGGGAATATGGTGTCCAGTTTATTTTTACTGCTGCTGCCACCTGGTGGGTGATATCATGCACATTTGTCTGCCTCGTTCCTGGTGAATGATGGTGAAGTTCCCTGCTTGTTGTGTACTGCTTCTCCTGGTTGTGTAGTGGCCCCCAGGGGTGTCAAGAGTCTGGTCCTGGAGGGGCCCCAGTCCAGAAGAGTTTTCGGCAGTTGTTCTGCTCAGACACTCCTATTCGACCCGGAAATTGACTGATGAGATTCAGGCAATTTCCAGGTTTCAGTCAATGTGTTTAAGCAGGTCGATCCCTCAACCACACTGGGGATGCTGGCCCTCTCGGACCAGAGTTGAACACCAGTGCTACATTAACTAATATTAAATCCAGCTGATTCAACTCATCAAGCTTTACTAGATTCCGGCCCTCCAGGAATGGACTTTGACACCCCTGGCATAACCATACGCCATGCTCTAATGCCATACTCATTACTCCACCCATGGTCTGGTGGAACAGAGAGGCGGTGTGGGCGCTGACCTGGTCAGGTCTTCGATGTCTACTAGCATGGCATCCTGTTCCATGTGGAGCTCGTCTCTGATCAGGAGCAGCTGCACCAGCTCCTCGTTCAGACCTGCTCACAGCAGAGACCCCGCCCCCGCACAAGGTCACAATACCACCACAGCAGAGACCCCGCCCCCGCCTAGGGTCACAATACCACCACAACAGAGACCCCGCCCCCGCATAGGGTCACAATACCACCACAGCAGAGACCCCGCCCCTGCTCCGCCCACTGTCACTACACTACCACAACAGAGAGCTTTAGGCTTAGGTTGAATGTTATGTTATGTAATTTTTCCCAGTTGTGGATTATTTTCTGAAACATGAATTACAAATCATGTAGACTGAAAGAAAGAAACTGACAACCTTTCAAATGATACAAATTTAAAAATTTACCCAAAATAGTGTCACCCCATCAAAGTAAAGTAAAAGTGAGGAAGTAGTACGTGAAGAAGTGAGGAACGTAAAGGCGATCCTTCCTGACTGTACTGACGCTGATACTCTGGGCCTGAAACACTGGACTGGCCCACAGAAGTGTGGATCTACAGCAACAGAGAAGTAGCTAGAAGACACTTACTCTCGATCTGGGAGTGGAGGTCATTGACGATGACCTGGAGTTGACCTAGGGTCATGTCTCGCAGGTCTGAGGGTTTTAGACTTCTCTTCATCAGACATTCATTGATGTGGGGCATGTGAGGAAGCTACAGACACACACACACACACACACACACACACACACACATATATATAAATACGCAGAGAAAGTATAGACATAAAGATCTATATAGACTGCGGAATATAACATCTTTAGGTTGTAAACATTAAAAGAAACACTTTATTGGTGACGCATTTTCACATCTGTCTTTTCTCACATCAGTCTCAGCTCATGTTAAATCTCAGCTCAGCTCGTACAGTGCTCCTTGAAACATCCGTTTCCACTCCACTGTTCCTGGGACTGTTGTGAAGTGCTTACGTGGTATCAGACGTGCGATGAGTTCAGTGCTATTTTTTTATTCATTCACTAGAAGCTGAGCAGGTTTCCCACCATCCAGCCTTGAATTCTGAAATGCCATCAAAACCACTGGCTAAATTTGAATTTTGGTTTCAGACTGACATCATTTGCTTATTCTGAAGCCATGATTAATCCCCCCTCTCTTACTGATCGACTCTTATTGCCAGCTACTTCTACACCATTCACACATCAATTTTCTTTAAAGTCATTATTTCAAACATTTTAAAATCACAAGTCAGGTGCCATTAAAATATCAAAACCATTTGTGTTAGTGAAAGTCTTGCTGAACTGGTTTGATTTTGATCTGGTGTAGTGATATTGTACAGTTACAGATTTTGTGGTATGTTATCAGTGTAGAAAGTCCCTAACAAATCTTTGAATATCAAAATGAAAATGGAGCTGAACAGTCAACACAAGCCCATGGCAACATAACTGTTCAAAATCTGGGTGTAGTGTAACATGACAACACACTGTTCCTGCGTTTCTGGACGACCTCCAAAAGGAGCTACACACAGATTACAAAATAAGACGTGATCACTCACTGAACTTTAATGAGATGTGATGAGTGTCAGTTCTTACTAAAAACAAACTCATAACTATTATAGTAACAGAACTAATCTTAGTTAAACACAATTTGCACTAGCAGCACTAAAACCCAAACTATATGTTCTTATTCCTGCTTCTCCACCTCCCATCCAAAGTTCCGACTGCTAATAAGTTCTGATTATTGATATATATGACACAAAGCTGACCGCCGATTCTCCTCAAAATAAACAGAGGAAAACTCTCAAAAGTGTAGTAGGCCAGGGATTCACCATCTGACACCAAATTTTCTCTTCACCAGGTTCTCTTCTTTGCTCTTCACCAGGTTCTTCTGATGTTGGCCTACTCACCCTCTTCTGAGTGCCTTCAGGGCTTGTACTGACCTTCCCAAGACAGTTTCATTTTAACCACAACTGGAATAAACGCTGCTTGATACGTTCGTGTGTATTCAGCTGTTTTCTTGGTGTTGTGGGCAGCGCAGATCATAATAACAGGAAGCCCTCAAAGTGACGAGCGCCTGAAGCAGCGATATCAGAGCACACAAGCACGACTCTCTCTACCACTTCCTCTCTTGGTTTCGGGCACTCTATCTCCCTTTATCCCTCTCTCTATCTCTCTCTTTCTTCTGTCTCTCTCCCTCTCTCTCTCTCTCTCTCTCTCTCTCTCTCTCTATATATATATATATATATATATATATATATATATACAGAGTGTGAGTGTGTGTGTGTGTGTATATACAAAAACAAACACACTAGAGAACAAAATTAGAGAACAACACTGTCACGGGAGGCCGGTCTCACAACACACAAGACACGCCCCCTCCCTCATGTCGCAGCACCAACACACTCCCACGGTCCCAATCACCCTGTTTCTAACACAGCACACCTGTCCCTCGTTTGTTTTCCCCACATTTAAACCCCACAGGTTCAGTCCTCCAGTGCTGCACTTTGGAGACGCTTCTCTGGTGCTTCTGACGGACACGTTGAGCTCCTCATGAGCTGGTTTGTACGTTTACTGCATTGTATTGACTGTTTTGTGTTCTTACGTCTTAATGGAAAGTAAAGACGTTCCTCTGCCACCCTCGTTTCCTGCTTACGTCTCTTTGATCTCCCCATCATAAACACACAATTTCCTAAATGTCAAGGTCATTGTGTAGTCCTATGTGAAATGATCCTAACAGGAGTGAAATAGCAGTA
>JAOXYF010000004.1:22029407-22044351 GCA_028565775.1 Sternarchorhynchus goeldii
TCTCTTTCTCTCTCTCTCTCCCTCCCTCACTCTCTCTTTCTCTCTCTCACTCCCTCACTCTCTTTCTCTCTCTCTCTCTCCCTCACTCTCTCTCTCTCTCTCTCCCTCCCTCACTCTCTCTCTTTCTTTCTCTCTCTCCCTCCCTTGCTCTTTTTCTATGCAGTGATTTGATATTTTTAGACACCAGAACAAGGCTGCTACAGTTGTCTTCAATTGCTTTCTCCTCTACACACACACACACACACACACACACGCACATACACTTACACTGAGTGCCAGTGTAAATCACTCTAATGGAGCTTTTTTGCTCTCTGCTGTAGAAACATTTTCATCCCTGTTAATACCATTCCTCTCAGTCCAGGTCTCAGTACAGAAGCACAGTGCCTCAGGTCCAGTTCTCACCTACTATCTTTGCTAGAAGTGCCCTGTAATTTTCCCCTTTAACACTAAACCAGCTATTCACCCAAGTGGGTCCTACAGGAACCAGGCCTGCTCTACACTCCCTGAAGAACTACAGGAGCAGGAGAGAGTGCACACATACACACACACACACACACACACACACACACACACACACACACACACACACGCACACACACACATAACACGCTCTTTATAACACTCTTTAACTCTGACATAAAACCCAGCCCTGCTAGTGCTTTGAAACCTGCTGATGATTTGCTGATGTAATTGTGTTTATCATCAGGGTTAAAGACTGGTTGTCACACCCATACATGGAGACAGCACCCAGTGTGTGTGTGTCCAAACATGGTCATCACACAGTGTGTGTGTGTCCAAACACGCGTGGTCATCCAACAATGTGTGTGTGTGTGTGTGTATTTGTGTGTCCAAACACATTTGCAGTAAGACAAAGGGAGTTCTTAAAAAAAACAACATAGCATGCCTGCATTAAAACAAACATGTTAATGATGTATCATGAGCTTATCACTGGGTGAGAAAAGGCATGAGTACATCTGTGTGTACAGAAATAGGTGTGTGTGTGTGTGTGTGTGTATGCACGCCAGTAGAGGCAGGAGTGTGTGTGCATGTGCATTTCTGTGTATATGTATGTGTGTGTGTGTGTGTGTGTGTGTGTGTGATGACTCATGGTGACTGGGAGCTGAGACTACACTCAGCTCCACTTTGCAGCACTAAATGCTGCTGTAGGCCATGTGTTTCTAACACAAACACACCACCGCCTCGCGACCGGCATGGCTCGCCTTGATGACATCATCCACACAGGACGTGCCATTTCTCTCAGGGCCAGACAGCGTCGCCTGAAGGACTTCGTTTAGCATTTAGCAATTAATTATCAACACCCCTAGTGACCCGAGACTTGTCACCATGTGAAGAAAAAGGGGAGGGAAGGAGGGAGAGAGAGAGAGAAGGTAGTAGAGAGAGGGAAAGTGAGATAGAGAGAGAGAGAGAGAAGGTAGTAGAGAGAGGGAAAGTGAGACAGAGAGAGAGAGAGAGAAGGTAGTAGAGAGAGGGAAAGTGAGATAGAGAGAGAGAGCCTCTGAATTACTGATGCGTACAGAGTGATTCTCTGATAGCAGGCTAGTCAGTCAGTGTGTTATTTTAGCATGTTTAATCCAATATTTTCAATGAGATGCAATGAGATCTTTTATGGAGTTCTATATTTACATAAGCACATCTGCATACCAAATACATAACTCTAACCACCAAGTTTCCTCTGAGTGTATGTGTGTGTGTGCGTATATGTATGTATGTGTGTGTGTGTGTGTGTGTGTGTGTGTGTGTGTATGTTTGTGTGTGCGTGTCCAAATGCTTACAGGAGTAAGACACACCACACTGTACAATAAAAATGGTCTATTTCCTCTTATGGCTGTGCTGAGTGACTGTTTTGTCTCTAAGCCAAAGACTACAGACATGTCATAACCAGCAGAAACTCTGAATACGGCAAACACACACCCCCACAGTCACGCTAGTCTAATAAGCACATAGCCTGTAGCCTGTTCTGAGGCTTGCAGCTCCTCTGCAACACTCTTATAAAGGGAACGTGTCTCTCCAAGCACCTGGACCCTGTAATAAACCTGCACAGGCATTTTTGAAGAAAATTCCATCTGAGATGATAATCTGAGATGTGCCACGCGTTTACGGAGAGCCAGGCCAAACCTCCCAGCTACTTGGGAAAGAACATTCACAAACTAACAACAGATTTCCAACCACGTCACAAAATATGACCTATCAAACTGAAGGGTAGATGACCACTGACTGACTCAGTGAGAGAGAGAGAGAGAGAGAGAGAGAGAGAGAGAGAGAGACAGTGAGAGAGATACCAAAGAGCCAGGGAGTGAACATATTTCTTTACCTGAGTTTGGGTTCTTGCTTGCTGCATGGAATCCAATGCTGATTTGATATCAGCGCTCATTCACTTCACTCTTAAGGGTGCAAGGTCCAAGCCCAGCATCAGCTGAACTCCAGACAGGGGGCAGTTCAAGGTCCAAGCCCAGCATCAGCTGACCTCCAGATAGGGGGCAGTTCAAGGTCCAAGCCCAGCATCAGCTGACCTCCAGATAGGGGGCAGTTCAAGGCACCCAGAACGCCAGAAAGCACATGTCCAGGTGAGAGTAGAAGCAATGACTCCGGCAGGGGAGTCAAACCCAGTTTGTTCAGTACACGCACTGTGTATGTAGAGTGGAGGTGTGTAAGAGCATGCTGAGACACACACACACATACACACACACACACACACACACACAGTCACACATGCTCGTGGAGGGGGAGGCAGCCAGCTCAGAGATTTTAGGGGCTGAACCAGACAGGAGGCCCGCCCTAAAGAACTGTAGAAAGCTCTAGGGTCAGTCTGGCCCATGCGCCATTACATGGCTGTAATGGCACGAGACTGATTCCAGGTCAGTGTGTGTTCCACCTGAATAGAACCTTGCTCTCTGTTTTGCTTTGTTGGCCTCCAGGGAAGAGTTACACCCTGTAACACTCCTCAGTGCACACACACACTACCCAATACTCACACACAAACCCACACACACAAACACACACACACACACACACACACACACACACAAACACACACACTCCCCAGTACACACACACAAACACACACACACACTCCCCGGTACACACACACAAACACACATACACCACCACAGCATACCTCTCTCTCCCTCTTGCCTTCTTTCTCTCCCTCCTTCTCTCCCTCTCTCTCTCTCTCTCCCTTCTTCTCTCTCTCCTTCTCTCTCTCTCTCCCTCTCCCTCCTTCTCTCTCTCTCTCTCTCCTACCATGCCATCATACCACATCTCTATTTTTAATCTTGCTCCATTTCTCTGCTTTTGTTTTTTCTTGTTACTGCCATATTTTGAAAGCTCTTTCCCTGAGGAATATGCCTACCTATCTCTCTAACCCCCCGCCTATTGCGCTCTCGCTCTCTCTCTCTCTCTCTCTCTCTCTCTCTATATATATATATATATATATATAGAGAGAGAGAGAGAGAGCTACAGTGCTTCAACCAAAATGCTAACTCTGCTAAAAATCAGTGATACCTAGAGGAGATCAGTTAGCAGCTGGATAAGCTGCCTGCCCACAATAAAGTTTTCATTCAAGATCAGCCACACTAGCGCTTCTGCGTAAACGATCAAAAGCGTACCATCGTCATCATCTCCTCCAACCCTCAAGCCACCTCTTACTACACACCACCCGCTACGCCCATACACCACCCGCTGAGCCCGCACCGTCTGTGGAGTTCGCCCTTCCATCCCAGCCGCTCGTCCATGATGTCATTTTCGTTTGGTTTCGTCTATGTCGCCCCTGTCATTATGCTATTTTTTGCAACTCTCGTACTTCTGACCTTCCTCTCTCTGTTCCTATCCCTCGCTCTGCAGAGCTGACGTGGCATACTGGGAGCATCTGGCAAGAGAGTGTGTGGCAAAGTGCAGTGTGAGGTGTGGGCAGAGCACACATACACACACACATAGATCTGCCTCATTCCACACTCATTCTAACTCTAGCCCTCCACACCCCACCTCTCTCTCTCTCTCTCTCTCTCTCTCACTCTAGCCCTCCACACCCCACCTCTCTCTCTCTCTCTCTCTCTCTCTCTAGCCCTCCACACCCTACCTCTCTCTCTCTCTCTCTCTCTCTCTCTCTCTAGCCCTCCATGCCCCACCTCTCTCTCTCTCTCTCTCTCTCTCTCACTCTAGCCCTCCACACTCCACCTCTCTCTCTCTGTGCAGTCTCTCTCACATTCCAGTGGTTCATATCTCTTGTTCACTGTTATCTCTTTTACATGCTGTCTCACTTGCAGTGCCTCCTGTTCCACTCCCGTTTAATGTTTTGTTTACACACTCACACATAAAGAGAAAGAATAACTATTCTGTAACCAGCCACATTAACAAAGCCAGATTAATTTCCCACCACATCATGTTTGCTATACAGCTTTACACTGTCCGAACGCATACAGCACAACTACTAACACACACACTAACCACACAACCACACACACACACACTAACCACACAACCAAACACAGCACAAACCACACAACCACACACACACACACTAACCACACAACCAAACACACAGCACTAACCACACAACCACACACACAGCACTAACCACACAACCAAACACACAGCACTAACCACACAACCACACACACACACTAACCACACAACCAAACACACAGCACTAACCACACAACCACACACACACACTAACCACACAACCAAACACACCACACTAACCACACAGCCAAACACACAACCAAACACACCACACTAACCACACAGCCAAACACACAGTGTGTTCTCTTTTATTTAGGAATAGTGTAGAAACTTGGACTCTCAACCTCAAACACCCAGGTTACACCACTCCATATAAAACTGCCCCACACACTGAATGCAAGGTTTTGCCCTTCCAGCCCTCCTGGAGACCATGCCCACATCTACAGTTGGCAGCTTTGATTGACAGCAGCATCAACCATTGCCACGGCACAGAACTGTCTCTTTAGTTCTTCTCCACTTCCTCTTTATCGTGATCCTAGAAAATGGCATGTATTATGACTGCCATGTGTGTGTGTGTGTGTGTGTGTGTGTGTGTATACAGACCCTCCCCTAGCAGGTGGTTCGTCCAACCAGCATAACCCTGATGGGAACCTTCCGGAAGCACCCGAGACATTTCATGCTTGCCGGACCTGATAATGGGCTCGATATGTGTATGTGTGTGTGTGTGTGTGTGTGTGTGATTCTCATCCAACATCCTGATGGAGTCCAAAGCTACAGCGAAAGCTGGCCAGGCTTCTTTGATCTGTGATACAAAGATCACTGATCACCTCCCGAGAAGAGTTCGCAGTGTGTGTGTGTGTGTGTGTGTGTGTGTGTCTGCACGTCTGTCTGTGAAAGTAAGCCATGCACATGTCTACAGACACTGCAATAAATCTCAGTAAGGAGCTCTCCGAGCTACAGTATCACAGTCCCCAGAGGATATTCTCTACAGGCATGGGATCAGTCAGAGGAACTGGCTCATAGAGGTACAGTGCTGTAACCCTGGGCAGGGAAATCTGTCTTGTTTTAAACAGTGATTCCACTGAATAAAAATGTAAATTTTCTTGTGAAAGATCAGCACCTTTTTTAGGTCAGTCACAGGTAGATCTCGTTGGCATGAACCCTTTATAAACGGCGTGTTCCACGTGTGGGTATGTTTGGAAGGTTTTGTAGTCGGAGGATGGTGTGTTTGGAGGGTGGTGCGATCAGAGGATGGTGCAGTTGGATATGGCGTGGTTACACAGGTATTATCAGATATTGCAGGGTTAAAGGGGAACACACCCAGCTCTCCATCAGACATGACGGAGTGCAGGAAAGGACATTCACCTCACGTACTCAACAACAACCTCCACCTAAAAACTCCTGACACACATCAGACAGATCCTAACAAAGACACACACATCAGACAGCTCCTAACAGAGACACACACATTAGACAGCTCCTAACAGAGACACACACATCAGACAGATCCTAACAGAGACACACACATCAGACAGAATGTTTATTTGGTCAGAGCAACGGGCAATGTTTAAAGAAAATACCCCTAAATAAACAGGAATTAAACATGTAGTTATTTAATTTGATTATGACTATTTAATGCCCATTCCTTCATTGCTTTGGACACTGTGAGTATACCAGCGACGTACTCCAGACTCGCCTTCAGGGCAGTAACAATGTTAAGGTAAGGTCATAAATATAATGTAGTTATAACATAGCACTGCAGTTACCTAATGGTACCACCACATCCTCCTACAGGGCACCTCCACCATCATATATTCCTGTAGGGCACACCACCAAGTGTTCCTGTAGGGCACTCCACCAAGTGTTCCTGTAGGGCACTCCACCAAGTGTTCCTGTAGGGCACTCCACCAAGTCTCACAGGGAGTGAAGGACTCCAGCTTTTTCTCCCACCCCCATATGCATTCCTGACATTCTCTCATGTAGATAAAAAGACACACACACACACACACACACACGCACTCAGGAGCCATTGTCCCCCAGCTCAGTGTGTTTGCATGTCAAAGACACACACACAGGCAGTCTCCTGCTCAGCGATTTACACCACAACAGTTTCATTCAATTCACTGAATATTCCTAGCAGGGCCAAACTGCAGTTGAATGTCTATGCCAGCATTTATCATGAAACACACACCCAGATTCTACAGCAAACCTTAACTGTATGCACCAGTTTACACTTCACTCCACTTTCTTTTAATCTCATTCTGTATATTCAAAATGGGGGTGATCACAACCCAACAAAAGCTGACTCAAAATCTTTGAACACAAAGCTGGACTTTAAAGTCAGGCATTCGGAAAGCCCTGACTGAATATGCAATTAGTACATGATCAGTTCAAGTAAAACTTTATAGACAAACAGCTTATAGCATTAAATAATAATATCTGCAAGGTCTGAAACAATCCAGAAATGGATGCGTAAAGACGCCACATGAAAAACGAAATCTTAAGTGATTTCCATGCCTGAGAAATCAGCGGCGACTGGGCCGCCTGAAAAGTCCTGATTACACTGGAGAAATAAGTAAGCAAAATAAGGAGTACAAGAAGCGCTCTTCGGCGCTGCCACAGCGCCCTCTGCTGGGCGAAGGCAGACATGAACGCTGCTGATCTTAGTCGCATGCTCTACACAATAACAGAAAGTTCTGCGTATAGGCGATTTAAATTCCCGCTCTGTGGTCAGTGTTCAGCGAGTATGAAAAGGGTGTATTAATTGACTGGCCTTCGCTCGTGTCTGAACGGTAACAGAAATATCTGTTCTTCTATAAATAGCATGCTGGAATAGCCAGCCGCTGCATTTCATAACGTCTCTTTCGCTTTGCAGGAGTATCACTCCTGGAGGACGGCTGCAAGTTTCTTACAGACACATTACATGTAGTAATTATTCAGCTTAAGGGCATTCAGTACATGTTTTAGAATATTTAGTTCACCACGCATGACAGACGGATTACTGTATTATTAAGAGAGACATAATGCTCCACGATTGATGAATGGACTGTGACAGAGCATCAGTCCAGCTGTAACATGAGCCTGCACACACACACACACACACACACACACACACACACATGCACACCCTGCATGCACACCCACATCGCACGCATGCACACAATCACACAGCTGTCTGTGAGTTCATTATTTGGTGACTGCACCATTCAGTAGTTTACAGGTGAATGACCGGTCTTACACACCATTTGGCACCCACTCATCCTGACACTCAGTGTCTGTTTGTGTGTGTGTGTGTGTGTGTGAGAGAGAGAGAGAGAGAGAGGGAGAGAGAGAGAGAGAGGAGAGGTTTTCAGGTCACTTTCGCAAACGACACCCTTGAAATGTGTCTTAAGCCCACGTGCGTGAAGGAAAGTGACAGTACTGGCTACTGGAAAATCCCACGGAATTCCTGAATATAGCGGTGCTATATCAGCATACACTGAGCTGCTGGAAGAGGGGGAGCCCACTCATGTCAGAACGAGCCTTCACACCGCTCCTCAGTCTCCACGGCGACACACACTCCGCGACACACACTCCGCTCTCCCTACCATCTATCCTTTCCCAGCCTCAGTAAACGAGATTAAGTTGGTTACATTGGTTTAGAGGTGCTAACAAGGTGGACGTATCTGTGGGTATATGGAAAATGCTTTGGCCCAAAGGTTGTGTTATAACCACCCAGCTGGTCAAACGCACGTAGAAATGTACAATATAACACTTGGTAATCGTTTTCACAGCAATGTCTCTGCTGTGCTGAATAACACACAAGGCTACAATATGCAAATGAGGTTTCAAACAAATCACAGGTTTTTTTTTTTAAGTGATGTGACCAATCACCAAATAATCTCCAGATAATTGACTGATCTCCTGATAAGTATTAACTGTTCCGCAGTTATTTTAATAAATCATTTGCATGTTGCAACAATGCATGTCCTCCTTTAACCATCAAATCAAATGTCACTCAAAACGGTGTGTTTATAAGTCACAACATAGTTGTTTGTATGGACACAAACAGTGCAGGCAAACGCCCTGCAGGGTGGAGGAAGGGTGGGGACGAGACTCACGTTGGTGGAGCTGGTCCGGCTCAGGTTCTGATTGTGGTTCTCCTGCTGCTCCCTGAACTGGAGCCCAGCCAGGTGCCGTTCCAGTGCTGCCCAGTCCATGGTGGGGAGCTGACTGTCCTCCAGCACGCTCTCCTCCCTGGGGCCTCCCAGCCGGTTGCAGCCACCAGCCCCTGTACCTCCACCCCCGAGGCTCCAACCTCCACCACCTCCGCCTGTGCCACCGCTCCTGTGGTCGGCCTTGGCCTGGGCCTGATTTCCACCCGACCCGAGAGGCGAGAGGGGGTTGTGCGCGCTGCTCAGAATCACATTGCCGTTCTGCTTGAGTTCCTGGGGCGCCGTGGCCACCAGCGTTGCAGCAGGAACCACCGGGGGCGGAGCCGTGCCTTTTACGTCCTGCAGCTCATCGGCCAGGCTGCGGCCGTTCACCGGCGGCTTCCGGAAGGCTCCATCCGCGGCCGCCGGGCAGTTGTCGGCGTAATCGGCGCCAAACTCGCTCTCCCAGTCCCGGATGACTCGCTTTTTGTAGCGCTGGTAGTCCTGGTCGTCTGGGTCGTAGTCGTCCAGGGTAACCAGGTCCAAGCTGGGAGACGGCTTGCACTCTGAGCACGGAGTTACCTTATTGGAGCTGGACTCGGAACCAGAGCGGCTGGAGACATCGCTTCCCAGGTCCATGCCATCCTCCCGGTAGTCCTGAGAGACAAGGAGAGGGACGGAGAGAAAGAGAAGGACAGAGAGAAAGAGAGAATATCATTCAGGAGTCACAGTACAGTATATTTCATAGTCAGATCTTTTCAAATCCTGACAAACCATTGTGATGCAAAGAATACCAGGGTCACAGGACATGGAGAGATAAGGAACAATAAAGCAATGAATCAGGAAAACACAGGAGGTGAACACTGCCTGGGGGTGTGTGTGCTGGGGCGCTAGGCTTTCTGGGAAGTGTGTGCGCGCTCAGAGTAGAGACGTTGCAGCTCTGGAACAGCCGGACTTCCTGCTGGGAACTTCCTTCCTGCACTTCCCTGGTACGTTGACAGGTTCAGCTGCGTCTCCACCCTCCACTCCCTTCCCTTCCACCTGGCCTGCGCCCACTCTGCCCCACTGCTGTGACTCTCTGGTGCAGGGTTCTACACGGTCAGGCAGACTCTGTGTGGCGAGTCACACACAATGTGACCCCGGTGTTTCCTCACACGGCACAGTCCAAAGAAGTACAACACTGTTCCCTCAACTTTCACATCAGCTCAGCCAAGTCAGCCTCTTAATTTGGCTCCAGTGACCTTTTCCGTGTGCTTTATGAAAAGCACAGGAATAGCAGAGGAATAGCACAGGAATAGCAGGAATAGCACAGGAATACCAGAGGAATAGAACAGGAATATCAGAGGAATGGTACATGAATATCAGGAATAGCACAGGAATATCAGAGGAATGGTACATGAATATCTGGAATAGCACAGGAATATCAGAGGAATAGCACCTGAATATCAGAAGAATGGTACAGGAATAGCACAAGAACATTGCTGTTTTGTGGAGATGCTTTTCATCGGATTCACAGTATATTCGACACCTGGAAAAAATTTATTACAATTACAAGTAAACACTAACTACAGCTCACCAGTTCGTATAAGACTTCCTTATATATAAGTGTGAGCAGTGATTTCTGGATGCACAACACAAGATGCTATTCGACAGTTATAAGACAACATAGGTAGGCGTTTCATCTCCCACGTGCACAAAATGTCGAAACTAAACTTCTTTCCCCAGTGATTAAGTCGACCGCGCAGGTCTCTACGAAAGAAAATGACTAACCTTGACTCCGAGATCCTGTTTGTTTATCGCGCGGTGATTGATTACGAAGCTAATGAGAGCGTCCGCCCAGTTTATAGGCTTCGGAAAGAGTGCCGGTGGCCTCGAAAAAGCTGATGCTTTTTATTAGGAACAAATCAACATTCTTCTAAAGAGCCTCCCAAAGTTATTTAGCAGCTAACCGCAAGACAGCGCGAATTCCACGCGTGACACTGAGTGGAGAACCGTTAACCCTAACCGGCAAAACGAGAGCGCAAGACAACGATGAATACGATTTATTAAACGTCTCAGAGTAAGAATGCTGACCTAGGATCAGCCTTTGCTTTTAACAAAGACGATGTGCATTATGAATGCGGCCCAATAATCGTGTCTGTAGACAAAGTAACCCTTGGCTTTCTGTCTCGTGTTAATGCTATGGACACGCAAAACGCAAACAGTTTGGGATATCAGATTATCCCTGGACCGGAATAAGACTACATCTGACCGAAGTCAGCGCTGTGCTTTATCAACAAAATTATGACACGAGACGAGTATGTGCGACTGTGAAACCCGGGCGTTCTCGGTTCTCGATAACCATAGACCGGACACTTTCACTCATCTTCCCAGTTTCAGTAACCGACTTTGGTGGTCCAGAGGGCAAACGTTTAACAACACCATGCACCGTAATATTCAGCACTAGCAGAATATCCGCGGTCAAACCTTTTAACGTGAGCAAACCAACAGTTGTTTACTTGCTGACGCGAATATCAGTTTTAGGGGAAGAATGAACGGGTAAAGTAAAACGCAAGTAACGTAATCTACGTAACCTATATAAACATGACTGTGCGCGCGGCTACTCCTGCCAACATGGCAACATGCTCTTCAAATATAAAAGTAAATACTGTCGATTACACGTTTTAAGAATGTGCTCATCAATTCACAATTAGCAAAGCTGCGTTCAGTGAAAACGACCAGCGTGGTATCCCTTCGTAACGGCCATCAAATTGCCACTTCCAGTCTTGACGGAAACATACAGTTACAGTATGTGACGCGCCTTCTCGCGGGGTAGTGCGGTCTACAACTGCGATACAGACACATTATAGTGTTTCTTTATCGAGAATCCTTTAATAACAATTTCGGATGCAGCTAAAGCAGCGAAAAGATTTGGAGAGGTCGAGTTGGAGGAAAGCCGTGGGAATCCTTTAAAATCCGGATTTAAGATGCTCTTTAAAAGGCCAACGGTAGCTTGCGATGTGGACGTTTAAGTCACGTAATACTGTTTTTACGCTGATCGAGGCATTAAATTAATTCCATTTTTTATAATCTCTTTTTGTAATATTTTTATTCTGTATGAACTGTGTAAGTATTTAAAGTGACTAAAAGGCAAACAGCAGTTGAGTGGGGATGTGATTTATCTTATCTTTTGGAATTAACCTCACGGCGCGCTTATGTAGTAGTCACACACACACAACACACGCGCACACACACAATTCCTGCAAACGAACAGCTGCTCAAGCCTCATATTAAACTATCCATTTAATAATTTCTACGAAAGTGCAAACGTAAAACTGCAATTGCTACTAATGAAAGCAATAACACAAGCGTTGCAGTAGTGTTACAGTGAACACATATTAGCGGACTGCGAGGACATGCGCGAGCCTCTCCCAAATGTCACCGCGTGCGCGTCATCATCAGCATTGTGTAGCCGCCGTGCAAAATTCGGAAGAAGCGCACACGACCCATTAATGAATTTACGAAGCGATCTTCAAAGAACCGCACAGTCACTCGCTCCTACATGATGTCATGTTCCAAAATAAGTAGTGCGAGAAACCTGATATCCACCCGGCAACAGAGGTGCGGCTGCGAAACCCACCAACAAACAAACACAACAAGAAAAATGGGAAACCGTTTCCATGGTTAAACTACGCCAAGAAAACCTCTGGGAACTGCCTACACAGTTACTGAAATAAAGCCATTGCCGTCTGTTAACCCTAAAAGGAAAAAGCAAGGGTCTGCTTTGAATCTGTGCACGAAGTCTATCTTCCTTAAAAAAAAAATAAACTACACAAACTAAGCTTACAGTGTTATCCAAGATAAATTTAGTTAGCACTTCATCAAGGGACTGGAAAAGAAACAAACGTAACGTAAGGCTACTTACTGTCATCTTTTTCTGCTTGCTTTTTCAAGACATTTTCAACCTCGTACCGTGGGTGGTGTTCAAAATCAGCTCAACTTTAGGAAATAACACCTCCAAAGAAGACTGCTACCCGACGATATAAGAGGGGGCCGGTAAGAAGTAATGAGTCTCCGTCGCGTAATTCATCGCTTGGTTAGTAGGAACGGTGGAAGCCGGCCCTCGAGCGCTCCAGAGGCACCGTTCAAAAATAGACGGGTTGAAAATACTCCAGCTTTCGAGCGTCCAGGTCTCGCTTCCTCGGATGACAGAGACCGGCACAGACGCAGAGCGTCTATCTCTCTCTCTCTCTCTCTCTCTCTCCCTCTCTCCCTCTCTCTCTCTCTCCACCCTTTCTGACAACAGATGCGTTTCGCCTCTCTCAGCTGACTACGAGCGCTCGAACCGCCTCGCCTTTACCGGTTGCTTTCAGTAGCTGGGAGTGAGGCACAGCGAGGCAAGGCAAGCGGAGTTTCGTCTGTGGAGGGAACGACGTCAGAAAAGGCTCTGCGTGCTGCACTCACTGACCTTGTGCACGGAAAGCAGAGGAAAAGACACAAAGCCTCGAGCAGGATGTGGCGTTAACGGGGCCACGTTTAGGACACAATGTAGTATTTCCTAGCAGTACCACCTCATGATACACGGTACACTGCGTAAGAGAAAGCATTAAACAGATTGTCCGTAAGGCTTTTTAGATTTTATTTAATTAGGTTTAGTAATATGACATAATTTCTACCAGCACGAAGCGCCAGCACGTATCTTAATTTAGCGCGACTTTGCCGGTGCCCTTTATGCACAGTTTCAGTGGCCTTCCTGCAGTTTTAAACTCACCACCGCCACCATCCGCAGAAATCTGGGCGTCTGCGCAGGCCCCTGCTGTAAACAGTCAGCACCTGCGGCTACGTCAGGCACCCGCCCGTCTCTCCACAGCTGGGAGCGTTTCCGTTATATCACTTAATCACAAACACGTTAGCGCATAGAACACGTTCGGGCGAACTGGAACGCGCACGCAGCAACGACAAACGGAGGCCCGCGGAATCCACAACGCCCTGAACGGAGTTCAGACAACGTGGCAACTCGTCGGTCCACAATGCCACTAAAGTAGTGTCTCGTATTAAAACCAAAACAAGATCGGAAGCTTCCAGGACAAATGAGAACCGAAAGAAGCAAAGATCACCCTCGCTCGATTCCGATCATTCTTAGCGCTGGGAATCATTACCTTGAATTTAAACAGACATAAAAACAAATATATAATGTTCTTATTAAAACTGCAGAGGGTGTACCAAACATTTAGATTCAGAAACTTACTCAACCTGTCAAAATATTTGTGCACAGGTTCACTGTAGTCTAAAGCAACTTCCCTTTCTTTATCTATGTGCAGCTGATAAACTAGAAAAATGTGTATGAAGAGTGTGGAATGTGGAGTCTCCATAAAAGAGACACTGAATGATCTATGATAGGGAAGGCTAACCAGGAACACAGACCAAAAAGCTTGACACAAAATAATTGATAGGAGTTTGTAATCTACACGTGTTCACAGTCTAGATTTCGGTGTATGAAATGTATTTTCTGGGATGCAACAAAATCCAGGAGTAAATAAATCCATAAAACGTTACAAAGTTCCACGCATTTGTAATGGGAAGGCAACACTTCAAAGCCAGAGTGTGGAGATATCTTTCAAAGCCCGTGTGCGCAGATAGCCTTCATGGGGAATGTGAACTACTGTGGAAAATCGGGTCTGAAACAAGCCGTAAGGGCCCGGTTTGGCCCAGGCTTCCCGTCTTCGGGCGGCTGGTGGCGATTGTGGCGGGCTGGAGACCTCGCGGAGAGAACCACGTAGAGAGGAACGGGCAGAGCCTGCCGGAAGCAGATAGGAGACACGCCTGAGAACGCTGAGCTTTATGACACGGGCATGAGCCAAACTGCGTCCCGTACTCGGCTCCGAAGATAACGCCCTTCCCCCATTCCCTGTCCGTAAAGGTCAGGGGAAAACTGAGGAGTGGATGGTCGTTCGGGATAAATCTACAAGAGGAGTCTTGAGGCACTGGGGTGAGAAATCTTGTTTATGAATCCAGGCCACCACCGACCAACTAGCTTGTCAGAGGGAGGCTGATACAACAGCCGTTACTTTCGGCTCGTGCCTGTAGGTAGGAACGTGCACACAAGGCTCCTTGTGCAGAGTTGTGGTCTTTAAAAGGTCAGCAGCTTCCCACAGGAAGGGCTGAGCTATAAAACAAAAGGCAAACACGGAGCCTTACCTGGCCTGCACCTGCACTGGTGCGAAGCAACGAACGATTTCTACCACTAGGGCGGCGATCAGGAGCTTGCAGAATCGCGAAGCCATGGGGGGCTGGAGTGGGGGGTAGGATCTAGGGTCTGCGATGAGGTTCTCGGGTGTGGGGTCTAGGAT
>JAOXYF010000004.1:22044510-22056796 GCA_028565775.1 Sternarchorhynchus goeldii
CCCCCCCCCCCCCCCCCCCCCCCCCCCCCCCCCCCCCCCCCCCCCCCCCCCCCCCCCCCCCCCCCCCCCCCCCAGTCGTGGTAGGTTTTCTTTCAGACATTAAAAAAACCTATGGGAGAGGGGCAGGAAGAGACGGACAAGGTGAGTCATGCCAGGAGCAGTGGGCATGACTCTGCACAGTGCCAACCTCAGCACTACTTGCTCTCAGTAACCTGGCATATGTCACATGGATAATTAAGGAAGGAAATGATGTCATGTTTTCGCTCTGCATCATGGATACTTGTCATCAGAAGGGGAATCCCTTAGTATGTATGTTAAAGCCTTTTATGCAACATGGCTGTATAACTGGAGAGATCCCAGTCATCCTCCATCAAGATCACAGATAAAAGCGAGAAGCAAGTGTAGTGGGTAGATGTTAATCAGTCAGTTTTCCTAGGCAAGGTAATGCAGGAGAGGGGAAGCCAGGTCACGCCCACCCCTGGTCACATGACTTCCTTCAAACCTCTTAAAACCAAACAGGACTGTGCACACAGGTCAGGCTATGGGTCACCGCCTCCCCAAAAATGTGCTGTCATGCCTCTTAGAGAGAGAGGGAGAGATAGAGAGGAGGTGAGAGGGAGTGTGAGGGAGAGAGATGGTAAGAGAAGGGGGGGAGGGAAGAGAGAGAGAGAGTGAGAGAGAGATAGAATAGGTCTTCAAAGGCTTATTGGACTTTTTCTTCTCACTTAACATCAGAGAGTTCAAGCGGTCGTCACTGTCCAGACTGATAAACATCTGAATTTGTTTGGCTTTGGTTAACATGGTTGATTTATTGCCCTAAACATTAGCTGGTTGAGCAATTATACTGCCCTTTTTTCAGTACTGTTCACAGCGGCAGGAAACAAGTGTCGTGGAGAGCAACGTCGCACCAGGACCTGTCTGCGGCTGCTCCACTCCCGCCGCCTGCATACACGAGCTAAACAACAGAACATTCTTATTTACCGGCCTAAGAGACAGTGGAGAGAGTCGGCGGAACTGCCGCATGACCGTGTCTTCGTGAGTGACACCACGGTCAGACAGGGGCAGGTGGGGCCCCCGAAGGACTCCGGAAGGTTCCAGAACGGTGTCCAGACCAATTAGAACCCAGCCCTGAACCGCTAGACGACATTCGCACTCAGTCATTCCCCTGTTCGCATTGCGATGGTGTGTGAGAGTGAGAAGGGATGAACGAATATAGATTGTTACATTTTGATCTGCGATTTGCTCACTAGACAGAAATGCGGTAGATTGCCTCTAGGCAAAGATGCTGTCAGACGACTGCCGTGCAAACTGGATGTGTTTGGAGTTGGTATTAATTGGTTACTTGTAATGAAACCGTGAACAATGTAGATGAACTATGCGCTTGTCATGTCTATTACAGTCAAATATCCCAAAGGTACAAATAAAATCAGAGTAAAACCCTTTCAGTAAACACAGCATCAGGTCCATCTCTGTAGATACGAATATACTTACAATTGGCCCAACCACTCGAGCCTGTGAATTAAGAACTGTCTCCCTTAAGTAGTCGATGACTTGAAAGAAATGTGTTGAAAAAGATTCCAGACCGTTTTCAGTGCTAAAAGTTTCTGATATGACTGAAGCCACACTGCTCATTGGGGATTGTGGCCACCTGCTGAAACGTGAGTCTGACCACCCCGGAGACGGCGGTTCTGACCACGTTCAGAACTCCAGCCTGAAAAAAACAATGACACCACCGCACATGCAAAAACCCACAAAGAATAAACGTGAAAGCTGAAGAATTGAGTCATCTGGTGGAGGACACATCAAGGTAGCGAATGTGAAGGTGTAGTTCAGGTGTGTAAATGTGAGGGATGAACGCCAGGCTTCCCTGTGCGTGGTCTGAAACCCGCTTCACTTTTCAAGCTGGTGTTTCTGTTGGAACATGGAAGCTGATTGTCTTTAATGAAACAATTACATGGTTCAGTGCTACCCTGATACAGCTGTGTGTTCACATCCATTCTCAGCACGGGCAGATTAATGTTAATATGCCGCTCAAAATTGCAAACAGGGGCTACTCCAATTCTGGCAAAATGTTCCTGACAAAACTACTCTGGATTTTCCCCAGCTGCATCTTACTCTGAGTGAGCAGGGAACGCTGTTGTCCTCTTAGTGATCAATAATGTCATTTTCACCAATCTGGAAAAACTATCATGAATCTTGCGTGGTTGTACACCCAATTCTAATCCAGTTCAACAAATGAATCTAGAATGTTTTAAATTCAAATGAATCTAGAATGTTTTAAATTTAAATTCGTCTTGTAACTGAACTGAGAGGTTGTGTAGCTGGTGTCTGTTATTCAAGGCTAACTCAAACTCAAGGCTAGGTTATAAGCTATAGACAAAACGTTCATATACTCCTGAAATCATTCGTCTCATTAGCATCTCATTAACATCATGCCCATATTAGGAACTCCAAGTATAAAGGATTTTTCTCGTTTGAGTGTCGTTGAAGTTTGAGTGTCGTAGTCACCTCGCAGAGCGTGAAGGAGATGTGAACAGAAAACGGAAGTCTAACGAAAGTGAAGTACACCAGAATGTCACGTACAAAAATTGCTAGCTAATCCGCAACTCCGAGCTAAATAGAAGCTGGTTTGACAAAAGAGTTTGAAAAGTGTGATTAAAAAAACGAATGTTTTAAAATGATGTTTTTAAATGCATTTAAGGCTAATAAATCAAAGTGAAAAAGAAAAATGTATGTAGGACAAAAACATATCAAAGGACAAAATGTATCGGATTTGGAACATTTTTGTTTAGCATGATGATTTTTGAAAAGTCTCTAAACTTGGACAAGTTGACACAACTTCAGTGGCCTGTTAGCAAGCAAAAGACTGATGATGCAAGCAAGTCTGAGTTTGACACCCCTGAGACAAATATGTTATGAACTAGTGATTAGCAGCTGGGGTCCTGCGTTAGCAGGTGAAGGTCCAGCCTCCAGGCTGCTTCACCTGCTGGGACCAGTGTAGGAGTCCTGGGAGAGCGGGGACACTCTGAAGGAATAGCAGAGGGCCACAAGCTCTGCTCTGGGGGCGTGAGGATCAGACAGAGTAGCCCGCCACTCCAGGGGTAAACACTGGCACACTGGCACGCCCTCCAGATCTCGAGAGACCCTTCCACCTTTCACAAACAGACACACACACACACACACACACACACACATATCACCTAAACACACACGTACCCTCAAAGCAGCGAGGCGGGTAAATCTTTTGAAGAAGGGCTCGTGTATTAAGAGGGTGCTTCAAGTCAGACCAGTCATTATACTGATCTCTTTCATCACAAGTGTTGAATACATGAGGCTACACTTCAAGCAAGTCATTTCAAGCGTCCATGAACAAACAGCTGCATTCTGACACTTGTAATCCCCATACACTTTATTCTTTAGGGATACATTTACGTTTTACATGCAGAGTATGCAGAGATGACACCATACAGAGTCCTTTACAGATGTACGGATGTTATTGTAAGAGAATTCACTCAAATACTTTGTGAATGTTTCTGTGCCTAAACACTGTAAGATAAGTGCTGTAGGTAATGCATACACTAATACACACTCACACACACACACACACACATACACAACTGTATGCATGGTATGCAAAAATTTAGAGTGGTGTGTGTTTGTTTGTGTGTGTGGGTGTGTGAGTGCTTGTAGGACATGAGGTATGAGAGAGACAGAATAGATTATGTGTGTTTGCTCGATCACTGATACAGTAGTGCTAATCACTAGCTACTTCAATATGATGCTGCCCAGAGACCGTACAGTAACCAAGCAACACATTCAAATAGCAGTGTCATGCCAGCAACGGGTTGCCCTGGAAACAGGTGACTGAGACTGACTAATGGTGGGAAAGGGACAGGTCCAGACCTTAGAGCTTCCTCCACTCCAAAAACATCGACTCCCCAGAGAAAGAAAAGCATCACACACGATCCATATTAGCTCAGAGGAGATGAAGTCCAGCTAATCAACATGAGCCTTATAAGTCTCATTATGACCCTGTGAGGGATGAGTAATAACCAGTTCTGCTCTGATCCTGTCTACAAGGACCCGGTTTTTTGGGCCTGCAGCCAGAATTCCAGGCAGGGTTTGCCCACAAAGTCCGATTTGTCAGCACAGGTGAAAGTTGTTATTTCCTGTGAAGAAAAAATAAGTTCTAAGGGAATCCTGCTAAAGGCAGGAGGTCTCTAGTGCAGTGGATGACTTAAATGTTTTCAAAACGTTGCGTCTGACCTTTCCTCGATAGTCACGAGCTACGAAGACTCGAGAGCCTCTCAACGGTTCTGTCTGCTGTATTCCAGTAATTGACTCTCGCATCTTCAGGAAAGCAACTGTGTTGTCTCAGATGTTGTGCTGATTTTGGTTGATTCTGGACAGAGTTGACATGAAGCTAAAAATAAAGGCCACATGCTGTTGTTGTGACACCTGCTAAAAAGACTCCTAACACGTTTTAATTTGACTTGTATAGATCATTTATCTTTTGGCAGGTACAACACATGAGGGTGTATGACAGCTGTTATAACAACTCTATGAATGCTTAAGCTCGTTCATTAGTCATTTTATGCCTCTGTAATCCAACTGCAACGGAGCATCTTAGTGAAGAGAAAAGATTTATAGTGACATGACAATTTTCACATAAAATGATACGTCTTACGTTTAATTACAGTTCAAGAAAAAGTAACAACAAACACAAAATTAACTGGAAACTTTTCAGCAGAACTAATTCCTTTCTGCACCTTGGGTTTACAAGACGTAAGCATTCTCTGGAATTCTCTGACCCTCGGCGACGGTTGCTATGCATCGGACTTAGAGTAAGAGTTGCTGAGCCTGTGACTGCAACCACATCGACCAGAGCAGAGCAGATCTGCATCTGACACATGAGACAGGGCTTTTCCAAGCTAATATCACGGCGCGCTAACAGGATCAGACAGCGGGGCCCGCGGAACGGGGCTCAGGAGTCGGCCCCCGTGCTGCTCATCTCTCGACGGCGGCAGAGAGGAACAGAGTCCCCGTAGCGCTCAGTCGACCGGAGCTGCAGATCAAGCGGAGAGATGTGCTTTTTAACGATGCTGACCCGCGCTCATCTGGTACGCCGCTCACCAGCCCTGCCTCTGATTTGGAGACTGTGTAAGTCTCAGTGGAGGGGATGAAGTGGAAGGAGGATGAAGGAGCAAAGGCACGGAGGAGGAGGAGGAGTAGATGGAGCAACGAGTCACCTCCCCCTACTCTACCGCTCTCTACCTCTCTATTTCTCCTTATCTTTCCCTTTCTCTCTCTCTTTCACTCTCCCTCTGAAAGAGAGACCTCTTTCAACCTTTCTCTCTATCTCTCTCTCTCTCTCCCTCTCGCTCTCCCTTTCTCCCTCTCTCTATATATCTCTACTTGTACATTTGTGCTGACCGTGGACCCCGCAGTAGGAGAGCAGTCACAGGGGGTCCATGCTGATTGATCCTGAGTGCTTCAGCTTATCCACCTGAAACACTCCACTGAAATGTTAAGGTATGCTGAAACAGATTCCAGTAATACGAATGTATTATTCTAAAACAGAGGGTGGAATTCCACCTACTAGGGTTCATGCATCTGTTCACGAGGACTGCAGCTCATTAAATAATAGTGGGGGGGGGGGTCGTGTATGTTTTTGTAAACTTTATTTAAATAGTGCTATTTCATAAATGTTAATATTTACACAACTATTCATTATTCATGCAACTGAGTAATTGTTTGTAACTGACTTAACCTTTAATATGATGTTCAGTGGTATATACTCTTATTGTCTGGTGTTGCATTTCAATGCACACGTTATTGTCCATGAATTGCTCTTCCAGTAGTTTGTTTACACACACACACACACACACACACACACACACACACACACACACACAACTCCAGCAATTACAAATACCAGCCATCTTGCTGTGTGGTGATAAACCTTCTCTGTCCCTGGAGATTGGATCTCTGTGAACATGATTAAAGGCAACACACTTCCAAGTGCAAAGTGGCTTACACTATTAACCAGCACAATTCATAGTTATTACATACAGTACATATATAGTGCATTACACACAGCACAAACATGTCATCTATATATAATCAATACAGGAATGCGCTTTAGTTCCCCACAGCACTAACCCAGACTGATGATGAATGTTCGGAGCTTACAGCCTCTTAGGATCAGTTCTGATTTGTTGAGGATCAAACGTTTTTTGCGTGGAGTTTGTCAATGCATGTTTGTGGGAAACTACCTTCCCCAAGAAACTTGAAGTTGATCGGAAAGCGAGAGTGACATTGTGCCAACCACTTTCTTTGGCTAGGATCCATCCATCCATCCATCCATCCATCCGAGCACACTGTGAGTGAGTGATTATGCAGCACAGTGCTCCTGTTGCATGAACAGGGGAGACAGGTGGGGAATTGTTGTCATTACAATAAGGTCAGAATGCAGACAAAGAGAGGAGCCACTTCCCAGCATGCATCACTGCTGCCTCAACACTGACCAGAACGATCACAATACAGCACAGCTCCAGATTGATCACAGCCATAATTGGTAATGGATGAAGGCCAACAAATGTGTAAACCCAAACGAAGGTGCGCGCACACACACACACACACACACACACACACACACACACTCACACTCTATTGATCATATTCTCAAAGTTAATAGAAAAGAGATAGGCCCACACCATCTCTCCCAGGTAGGTGCCCTGTCATAGTGCCTGATTATAATTAGGGTTCATCTGAGATATATGAGCCTTCCACTAATCAAGAGTAATTCATCTTTTAATGAGGAGACAATATCTATCAGTCTATAATGCGTAAAAGAGACTAGGGTGTCAGCCACTGACCTTCATATTACCACACCCCACACACACACACACACACACACACACACACACAAGCACCATGTCTTCCTTCGGTACATACAGTCACCTCACTTTTTAGTGCTTCGATTCATCTCTTTTTTACTGTACACTCCACTGTACTGCTGCTCCTGTCTGTCTCTCTCACTGCATCTCAAATCATGTGGAGTTGCCTCGGCTGTGTGGACAGAACCGTGAGCGTGGCTGGGCGGAGGCCCTCACACACACAGCGCACGACAGATGGCAAACACTAATGCACCGCGGCTCTGCACCACATCCCCCTGCTACACCCCCTCCCCCCTCCCGCCGCAGCTCGGGCCGGGAGGGGTCATAGGTCAAAGACGCACTGCAAGAGCACAGCTGCAGCTCAAGTGCGATTAGATCGTCACTCAGCTGATTGCTCTCTCTCTCTCTCTCTCTTTCTCTCTCTCTCTCTATCTGTCTCTCTCTCGAACTCTCTCTCACACACACACAAAACACACACACAGGTGTGTCACCTGTCTTTATTGAGTGTGTAAGACAAGACAGCAACTATCTCACCAACCCTCCGACCACAAAGAAACCAACTCCAAAGAAACCAACTCCAAATAAACCAACTGGGTTGTACACGGGACTCTTAGTAATTAAGTATTTATATACCATCTCAAAGTGAAGCACAACAAAGCAATAAAAACAGCAGAATCCCAAATGCAAACAAACTATAGATTAAGAGCTATCAAAAGTCTTTAAACATCTTTTTAAAAGTAGAGACAACATCTACAATGAGCCAGGAGACCTTCCACAAGCTGCAAAAGTTTTGTTCCACTTTGTTAATCATTTGGTTGAGGGAGTTGGAGGAGGAGGGGCTGGCTAACATCCCCTGATCTGAAATCCTTAGAAGTTCTCCTATATTGAAGAAGACATAAGCTCAGTTATGAATACTGGGTCCCTGCTGGGTAAAGCAGGGTATGTGGGCACTAATATTATTAAAGTTTCCTTTGTGGCTGACGGGGGAACGAGTGGCAAGAGGCCAGTACTGATGTAATGTGCTCCCTGAGCTTTGTCCTAGTAGGAAGATGGACAGGTACGTTATGAACAAGCTGCAGACAAGCCACGTCTCTCTGACTCAGACAGGCGAACAAGGCATTACAGCAGTCCACACAGGTGGAGACGAAGGCATGAGTAATGTTTTCAGCGCGTGGAAAGGGCAGAGACTTTCAAACTTTTGCTGACATTTCGGAGTTGAAAAAAGAATTGAAGAAGCCTCTAGACATGCAAAATAGATCTGAGATGGAAGTCAAAGTTCATGACCAGATTTTTCACCAAGGGCTTAGCTTTAACCCAGCACCCACAATTTACAATTTGAGAAGATTTTGATAGCCGTCTCACAGTTGGTAAGACTGAGCAATTTACCATTGTCATTATAATGTCATTATATTGGTGGTTTAGGCAAACTTTGAATAAAATGGAGCCTAAATGAAACATACACAGAAAATAAAAATGTACCCAAGATGGAACCTTGAGGGACCCCACTGTTAGGAAATGCAGGGTCAAGCATCTTGTCATCAAAAGAAAATGTCCTACTTGCTTGTTAGGTACAAATAAAACCACTTTAGTGCTGTCTCAGAAATTACAGTCCAATGTTTTAACCTTTCCAATAAAATACCATGGAATCAAAGGCTGTGCTAAACATCCAGAGGAATTAAAACAGAAACTGCACCATCATCAGCATCCATCGAAAGGTCATTTAAAACTCTCAGGATCTCAGTGCTCAGGCTATCTCAGTGCTCAGGCTATCTCAGTGCTCAGGCTATCTCAGTGCTCAGGCTATCTCAGTGCTGTGCTTTGGGTGAAACCCGAATGTCAAGAATGCTGTTTTCTTCAAAAAGCAGGACTGTTTGAACTGAGAAAGCCTTATCCAAAATCTTTGAAATAAAAGGTCATTAAAGAAATTGATTACACTGATAACAAACTGATAGATTCAGGTTATCGATAATCGATGTACATGGGAGCAACAGGTGACAGAATCCTTTTTTAAAAACTGGATGGTATAACATCAAAAAAGCAGAGGAACACAACACAAATTAATTGCTCTTATTAAATTGTTTCAAATGTATAGGAAGGGGGAGGATACAAAGGTGATCTTATTACAGTTAAACAACTGTAACTCACTGTAACTAACTGTAACTGTAACGTTTACAAGATCAAAAAAACCCCCATATCAATCAGTGTTGGAGGCTAAACTAGCAGAGCACCATTTGTGAGGTGATCGATGGTGGAATAAATAGTGCATTATGCTGATTAGCACCAATTTTTCACATAAAAACCCTCTCACATTTCTAAAGTATTCAGTAAAAGCAGCTAGCAGGTCCTTGAATCTAGTGAACCTACAGTTTGGATTACTTCCACCTGCGCTCAGTCTGCCTGTGTTTCTGTGAGTTATAATTTCCTTGCTTAACCACAGGGAGGAGTTTACCAGTGGTGTAACTAATGAGGTAATCACCTCACAGTGATGCACAAAGTATTAAAGCATCTTAGCAAATCATTCACTTGGTTACACTGGGTCAAAAAAAGATTTAAATCCAAAAAAATTACTAAAAATGAAAAGACTTCAAACACCCATAACACATTTTTATCATTTAAATGGGTATTAAAACAACCCCCAGTCAAAACAGTCACCACATCTGACAATAAACAATAGTATTGTGGATACAGCTCAACAAGCTGGCTGTTTTCTCCTGTTTGGAGCCAGCCCTCCATGACAAATAAAAAGTCCATGTCCTGGATGCAAAACTCCTTTCATAATAAAAGTCTTATTGGATAACGATCTTACTTTGAGTAACGCCAGCTTGCAGTAATGCTCACTCATTCCATGAAGTTGAGCAGAGTACCTCTTTAATTTGCATAATTTTCACTGTCTCCATGTCAACATTATATTAGGTGTGAAAAATGAGATTGATGGCAATGGGGTCAGTGGCATTATTAAACTGATCACACTCATTAACATTTTAATGACCTGCAGGTTTAGTGGAGTGGGAGGGGTACAACGCGAGAACAATATCTCCACCCACCTAGCAGATTAACATGGCTCATCGCCCAGTGCTACGTCACCCTAACACCCTGTGGCCTCTTCATGACAAGGCAACTCGTCAAGGCCATCCCACTGGACATGAGTCAAGATGTCCCGTTGGACATGAAGCGAGATGTCTCATTCCACATGAATCGATTACGTCCTCTTCGACTGGAAAAAGTTAATGAGGGTGTAGACACCCACCCTTGAGGGGAGGGGTGTAGACACCCACCCTTGAGGGGAGGGCTGTGGACGTCTGTATTTGCGGTGAGCTTTCTGGTTTTCCCTTCTGCCACTTTCCACTCAGCCCTTCTCGTGTTACAGAAACGCATGGCGACAGCATACAGTTCTGTATAATTTACATGACAGATGGACTCCATTGCGGCAGCACAAGACTTCAGCTTGTGGAGTTTCATTTAAACGAATCGGGATCTGACGGCAGTAATACGGCCCGAAACCATATTCTGCAATATTGCATTCACCCTGACTACACCAGCCCATTTCAGCCCAGAGTTGATAGTTTTATATCAGCGTACGGGACTGACACCTTCCAGGTCATCTCTCAGACTTTCAGAGGTGAGCCTGGAGAATACTAAAAATATCTGCTAGAGCCTCCATCATCCAGAGGGGTGGAGGAGTTGTTCACATCTGTTCCCTGTGCTGCCCTCCACGACCTCAGCACCAGAGAGAATGTCACCCCAGCGCGAGAGCACGTCAGAACCGACGCAGGTGTGGAAGAGAACGGTCTGCCTGTTTGTCTATCTGTCTGTCTGGTTGTCTGGTTGTCTCCCTGCCTGCCTGTCTGACTGTCTGTCTTCTTTGCTGTCTATCTGACAATTTGTCACTGTTGCTTGAAAGACAAAGCACCATTCAGTCAGCGGTTGACAATCTGGGAGGTGCATGTCATGACTGTAATGATAATGTAGTGTTGGCAAGACAACAGAATTAAACCTGACAAAGTAATTAGCAATACAGTGATTAGAAGTGCAACTGTAAAGGTAGCAAGTGTTATGCAAATGACAGCATGTTCCTCCCTGCACCAATTGGTAGACATCGCTCTCGAAGATCCACCAATGTCTCAAGGGTCTGCGGTGGTGAGCAAATGAAGGGGTGGCATTTCATCTGCGGACTGATGGAGTAGCATGAGACATGTTCCTCTCAAATCCTTCCCCCCGGGGACGAAACGTGGTACTGTTGTCAGGAAAGAAACCTCAGAGAGAGAGGAACAGTCTGGCCGAGAGAGGAGGAGAGGAGAGTACAGAGGGAGGGACTAGAGGTGGAAAAACATGTATGACACACACACACACACACACACACACACACACACACACACACACACACACACACACACACACACACAAGTTTCCCTTAGGCTATAATGATGTTGTTCTCCTCTTTCTCTTAAAAGGGAGCAACAGTTGAATTTAGGGCATTTGTGCCAGTCTAAACCTACAAATGTTCAGGTTTAACTCTTACTGTGTTTTGTTCTGAAGTGAAAGAGCTGGGGAAGCTGCAAACACAAATGAGTGCAAACACAAATGCTAACTAGTGCAAACAAATGCAAACAGGTGCAAACTACAGCAGACAAATGAAAATGCATGCAAACTACAGCAAACAAATGCAAATGTGTGCAAATAAGTCTGCCTTCCCTGATGCCCCCCCCCCCTTGATATGGAACTCGGAGGTGGAGACCATTTTGGTAACCATGGAGATGGATCGCTTGCCGTTTCGCTGTACTAATCCAGGTTTTCCCCCATGAGGCGGAATGTTCCGGGACGAGGCGTGCTTGGACTGTGAGCTCGTTAGCATCATTAAAATGAACTTCACATTGAGGCTAACAGGCTTGGTGGGGGTCCAGGCCCTGGAGGGGGACGTTCAGACACTGAAACCAAAATTCTTCTCCACAGGGGCGTGAAGGACCCTCTCTGGTGACTGAGGGATGAACTGGCATGGTGTAGTAACAGGGTTGATGTGTCTGGTAACCATCTTCTGTTCAGTGCAACAGCACTGGAGAACAAGGCTCTGTTCCCAACCTATGAGAGCAGCTTTTAAACGCAGCATCCAGTAAATGATGATGATTGGTCCATGGACAAAGTGGGCGTGTTTCCTAATGTTGGAACTGCTTCGAGGGCCGAGATGTTCCAGAAACCTCACCATTGCAAGACTTTCTGATCCCCTACCTTACAGCCCAGTGCTAACACACCCTCGGCACATGCCACAGCTCACACAGCTGTGGAACATCTCCATCTCCCAGGAACTCACTACTCCACACACACACACACACACACACACACACACACACACACACACACGCACACACACACACACACACACACACACACAA
>JAOXYF010000004.1:22073712-22098582 GCA_028565775.1 Sternarchorhynchus goeldii
AAGGACGCCTCGTCCTACCTTTCACACACTGTACTATACATTATACTATTTACTGTGTCTACGTTCAGGGGACATCCAAGTTGAGAAGAAATACCCAAGAAGTGCTCATTATCAATAATTATTTACACATTCTACGGATCAGAATGTCGGAAAACAAGTCTGAATGGCTGATCAATTCAATTATACTGAATGCAGGTGCATCCAGTGGGTGGAGGCATACCCCTGAGTTCACTTTTACATTAACTACAGTCTACAGTAAGAGAGTGCTAGAACAGCATTAAATAACATTTAAATACCAGAGGGACCGTTCCAGCTCATAGAGCATTGAACGACAACATCTATGGAAGTTTAACATTAAGAGATCAGTTCGCCGAGCTTCATTAGTCATCGAGTTGGCCGTGTTCTAGGTGGGCGCGTGTACTTAATCGCTCTCTGTCCGTGGTTCTGAAATGTCAGCGACCAGCAGGTTGCAATATCGACATGGTAATCGCGTCAGACAGTAACCAAGTGCATCTCCGACATCTTTTTAAATCAAGTTCTTCTTCAAATGAAAATCTGCCCGATGACACCCTTAGCCGAAGAACAAATATTAACAACAAATATTAAATACATGTGTTAACATACAGACGCCATCGAGGACAGCTGTACGGCTTCCTATAGTTATCACAACAGTCGCCAATTGGCGACAATTCAGTTACAGGTTTACGTCCAAAATCAAAAGTACCTTTGCGTTTTCACAACCTTGAATCTTTAAATGCGCAACAAACCGGTCCGGCAGATACGAGGATGGCGTTCCTTTGATGTTCGGAGAAATATAACGACTTTACCTGGTTGATGCACAGAGACAAACGCTTCCTCTCCCGCGCGCTGCTCACAGTCTCGCCGCGTAGTCTCTCACCTTCCCCGTGGTGAACGTCCCTGCAAACAGGAACAAAGTTGCGGGTATTAAAAAAGCGACGTGAAGGTCAGGACCAATTCTCAGTCATCCCCTGTTCGAGGGATCCATCTTTTCTTGCGATGACATACGCGGGTGAGACATTTGGACTACCGCGACAAGTCATAAAAGACGCAAAACGCCAACATAAAATCGACAACAATCTTTTTAGGCGCCCCTGGTTACTGCACCTCTACAGCACAATAAAAATATCATTTCATAAATACACCGAAGCTCATCAACCGTAATGATTCGGACTAACCGAAAATTGCCGGTCCCCAGCATGCCTGTCTCGCGTCTGGGTCAACCACCAGCGAACCGTTAGAAGTGAAGCAGTTTGGCTGTCAGTGATCTGACTTCGAGAGCGTTCGCTCAGCCAATGGGATGTCTAGGTCGTGCATGATTTATGCGACGTGCGGAACACTGAGGGAGTCATAGAGTTCGGTAATCAACATCAATCAAGCAGACTTGTTTCCACTTTCTGCAAAGCGAGCGGAAAATATACACACACACATTCACACGGTGAGTGTTCAGTAGGGGACACATCAGAAGATTTGTCGCCGCAGAACGTGCAGCCGCTCGTCAAGAATGTCAAAGGTGAGGACACACGTGTGCGCGAGCGAGAAGGCAGGGCGCTGCCGTGCCGAGTTGGGAATCGTTACAGCGGAGGCTTATTAGAAACAGTACAGTGTACTCGACGAGCGTACAGACCAATAGCTACGGGTATGTACACAGGTGTTATAGTCTTGCTTGCCCAGGAAAATAAACGAATGCACTGTTCTATATGTGATGGGGTGATGGAGTTTTATGCGTACGTAGTAAAGGCCCAGTCTTAAACGAACGAGAAATCTGTAATAAAAGACGCGCAGAGATCCTGCGCATTTTTCCGCTTGTGTTTTTAGACCCGCTCTTAAATAGGCCTGCTGCGTTGTCTTTGGAAAAACAGGTCAGTATTTAAACACATAATGTCTGCTGTTTATCTTTAGATAAACTCGACACAGGATGCCTGCCTGCAATATCCAGGTAACGCGCTGCCAGGTAACCACGCCGGGCCAAGATTTAAAAGTATGGTAGGATAATAGCTTAAATGGTTAAATGTCTTCCACACCTATGAAAGGTTATTTGAACAGTCGGTTATGTACCATTTGAATGAGGAGACGCTGAATTAGTATGACCTGACCTGGGAACGGATAAATCGTCGAGAATGTCGCAGTCAGTAGTAGCCTACTGTTCCGTCTCGGAGTCTTACAAACGGATTTACTTACCCGTAACCTACAGCCTTGTGTTTGTAGTTGGACTTTTCCTAAACGGAGCATTACTTTGGCGAATCTTCTGCCAGAGACGCCGGTGGAAATGTTCTGCGGTCTACCTGGCGAACTTGGCTGTAACGGACTTTCTCTCCGTGTTATCTCTCCCGCTGTTAATTGTCAGTTATGCGATGGAGGACTTTTGGCCGTTTGGGGACGCCGTGTGCAAGGCTGTGCGCTTCTTCTTTTACACGAGCCTTCATTGCAGCACAATGTTCCTAGCGTGCATCAGCGTGTGTAGGTTTCTGGGTGTCTGTTACCCGATCACGGCCTTGCGCTTCAGGACGAAGAGGGTCGCCGTGTTGACCTCGTGCTTGGTTTGGGTGCTCATGTCCGCAGCAACTGTTCCTACACTTGTTTTCTCGCGTACAGGTGTAATCAATAACAGGACAGTTTGCTTCGACATGACCAATCCGACAGAGTTTCGCCAGTATTTCCCGTATGGTCTGTTTCTCGTTGTAATTGGTTTTCTGATACCTTTCGTGATTATTCTGATATGCAACTGTTACTTGATGAAAGCGCTATCGAGGACGGGCAAGAATTCTTATACAGCCGCAGAGATGCGCGCCAAATCCGCGCGCAGTCTTAGGACGTTGTGCCTTCTCTTCGTGATATGTTTCGGCCCTTACCAAGTGACGCGGACCATCTATTTGTTCGTGCGAGTCTACATGCCGAAGGAATGTGGAATTATAAACGTCGTGATGGTCTGCTACAAGGTCTGGAGACCCTTCGTGAGCTTTAATTGCTGTGTAAACTCCATCATGTGCTTCGTGTTTTCCGACAAAAAGCAAAATCAGTTGCGGGAATCGCTGTGTCACCGGAAAGCGCGCCCGTCGGTTTGGGCGGTGCAGCCGCAACTGCAAATCAGCGGAAATCTGGGCCGGTAACGGTGAGAATAGGAAACGCTCATCTTAAATGAGTACAGCGACTAGACATACGGCTTCACACGGCTGGTCACAGGTCCAGACAAAAGTTATTTCGCAGACAATAGAACTGGAACTGGAACAGAATTAGGCTTAACATGATTAAACAAAGTAATGGAATGAATAAATAAAATTAATCAATTAAATCTTATAAAGTGATAGACATCCGAACATTATTACGAAGATATTTCTTTGTCTCTTATTTCTGTCCGACAAGTAGCCTTCTTCCTGCATTCACAGGGTCCCGTTTTTAAAAAAAAACTTTCACCCAAAATCACACCTGACACATGTTAGAAATATCCTGGACGTTTTCTAGATGTCACAAGTTTTTATATCAACATGCAGTTATTCCCCCCCCCCACGTTATTACGAACAGATCTATGAATGTACGCCATTTTATCTATCGTTGTTAATTTAACATCTATTAAGAAAATAAGACAATAAAAAGGGGGCAATGTGTTTTCGAAGTAAAAGTTGGTCTATTCTCTTTTTCATAATCCGTAGTTCTGGGTCGTTGGGTCAGCGAGACAAAACCGCTCAAGTTAATGTTAAAAATAGGAATTTGCGCCCTCGGAACTGGTGTTTTTTTGCGCAGGTGAAGTTAATGCTTTGTGCAACACGAAACACCTTTACAAATACTACACACTACTGCTACGATTCGAAAATGTTTTCTTTCTAAAATTTAAAGTGATGAACAGTTAAAAAAAATGTAGAAAGGCTCTCTCGACCTTTTCCGTGATTTTTGTATTTTTGTACTTTTATTTTTTAAAAGTATGACGTATGATAGCTATTTTCCGCGAAACAAAAATATCTAAGAATCGTTTGCTTACAGAAAACATTTGAATATTCACCAGTACATAGTGCACACGACCAGGAAGTCTATATAAGGACAGTGGGTGGAGAAAGCTCAGCTACAGAACACGTGGTACATTCAGGTACTTTAATAAAGGGGAACAAAAATGTACTGGACAAATCCAAAAGTGGAACTGTGTATCTGAACACACTCTACCTTAAAAATATATAAATAAATACAAATTAACTAGAGTATCTTGTGCTACACGAACAGACTTGGTTGAAGAGTCAGCTGTGAGACTGGCCCTATGACCCAGTAGCCCAGACAGTTACAGAAGGGAAACAGTACAGGAAGTTCACCAAGGAGCTCAAAGGCAAACTGGATCAAAACATGGATATTAGAGATGTTTTGCAAATGGAACCTTGTCAAATAACTGGCAAATAATGTGACATTTGTCATGATATAACTTGGGGTACATGGTGTGAGATATAAATTCAGTGTGCTTAAGAAAAAGTGCAAAACATGTTGTACTGGGTACCAAGAAGTAGGAGGGAGAAGAACCCAAGTCACTGAAGAAGAAATAGCAAGACTGAACAAGCCAGCCTGGTCTACCTGCGCTCCCCAGCCTGGTCTACCTGCGCTCCCCAGCCTTGATAGAGATGCCAAAGGGCAAATGAGGACAAATGAGTTTCAGATGAGCAAGAACCTTCAGTGGATACTTACAGATCCAGAAAAGACTGCTGCTGAGAGAGAGAGAGTGAAAGACAGGAGTGCAGAAATCAGGAAAGAGAGTGGGCTTTAAAAATAATTGGAAGAGCTATTCTCTACCAGCTTGCATTTGCCAAGTCAGTGCAGCAATCAAAGGATGGCAAATACAAGAAGGAGATCAACTCATTTATTATTCATCCTCTCAAATCATCAGAATGCATCCGGTAATAAAGCAGACGTAGGAGAACATAACGTGCGTCTGTGGTGTGCTGGGTGGGAGACGGTCTCTTCCTGAGGCAGAGAGTACAGTGTAGATGGAGAGCCTTAGTGTGACGCCACATCAGAGGCTTGGGTTGACCTTCGCAGGGAATTTCAACACGCACCGAATCCATTCTCCTTTGAAAAAAATGTCAGTTTCTGAACACGACAAAAGTGTCGAGTCTCGATCGCCGTTTCTCCATTAACACATCAAAGGATAAACTAAAAGATGGACTGAACCACTGGTTCAGCACCTCTACTGACCTGTCTTACACACCTATCCTTCTCTCATTGCGCATGAAGACAGTAAGAAGGCTGATTTGGGTTCAGTACCTCAGTGGCAATCTGATCCCATTCCTCAGCAGGTACATAAAACAAATACTGATCACAGTACAGCGGTTTGGATATGAAATACCCAACAATTTCGTCAACAATAGGAAAAGGTGGAAACATATGTCCTCTTCCTGGTTTCCCTATAGAGCACAACGACGGTCAGAAAGCCATGTGCTGATGCACCAGCTGAACACGCTCTTACAGGTCTGAGAACAGCCATATGCGAGACATGCCCAGCTGTAGTTGTGCGAGGGGTTTCCAGCCTGTGAAGAGTTAGTAGTGCAAAAGGAAGGTAGAGGCTCCACATCATTTCCTCGAGTCCCACATGGTGATGATGGGCAGGCGAGCATCTCAAGGCAGTGTTGCTCTCCTCCTACCCAAGCTGCCAAGCACACGGCGACCCTGTGGGCTCCACCCCGTATGCGGGAGAACCCAACACGATGTCATAGCAACATGCCAAAGAGATCCCAGGTCATCTCACATAGGCTCCTCCCCTCAGTCTACTCACCTTTTATGAACCTCTTCTGAGGGGAGGAGCCTATGTGAGATGACCTGGGATCTCTCTGGCATGTTGCTATGACATCGTGTTGGATTCAAAATATTAGCCTGATGGAAATGGTGGAATCGGAGATTGGAGAAGAGCAATTAGGCGGTGCCAAGATGTGGTGGGGCGGAGCTATTAGAGCAGACACGCCCCCTGGTGGTTGACAAGTTATCCAAGGGGACTGCAGGCTGACCTGGGGCCAGTGGACTGACCATCATTTACCTGTAACACATAGCACACAGGCTTAATTACACACATGAACGAGCTCTGGACTGGCTAACTGAGGTTCATTACTTTGCACTTTGCATGCTTTGCAGCGACTGAGAAACAAACGATTTTGTTGATTTCAGTACATGAGTTAAACTTCAGGTTGTAAAAGAGAAAGTTTCCCAGATGCTCATGTTTTTGCCTCCAGCATGAACTCACTCTGACTCTTCAGATGTGTTTGCCTCAAACATTTATAGCATGAACTCACTCTGACTCTTCAGATGTGTTTGCCTCGAACGTTTATAGCACGAACTCACTCTGACTCTGCAGACGTGGCTTTCTGTTGTTTGGCTCGGGACGACGCGGAGATGTTCAACTCTCCACCTGGTCGAGGCGAGATAAAGGAGGAGTGGAGTGTGAACGCTTGCTGTAATCGGTGCAGGAGGCAGGGAGAGCTGGGCTTCATGGAGAACTTACCTCGAAGAACGTCCACGAAGTACAACACCACCACAGCTATCAGAGCCACTGGGTGAGAGCATGAAGACAAGAATCCATGGTTTTACTCCATGATGGTCCACAACATCTACGCTCTGCTAAGCTATGTTACCTTATGCCAGGCAGTTCTACTCACAGCAGACAAAAGCACAGAAGAAGACCTCCAGGAAGAGGTAACCTTTGCTGTCCAGAATGGAGCCTGCTGCCATGGAGATGAGAGCCAGTCCCAGGTTCTGAATGGACTGCATGCTACCAGGGAGGGAGATACAAGCTACATATAGAGATCCAGACGATAACACATCATTCTTACCCCAACATGGCTGAAAGCCTCTGGAACTCCATTGGATAAAAGTTCATTAAAAGACAGCTTATCAGTTATTTCTCCTTCCAGCAGCAATATAACGGAGAAACTTCCCCACAATATGGAAAAGCAATAGTTTCAGCACCATGATGGCAAAACGGTGTTCTTACAAGCCATACGCCGTTCCCAGCTGGTGTTCCGGCACTACAAAGGCCACCATTGGCCAGAGAGCACAGGCTAGCAATGAATAGGACAAGCCCAAGATGACCTGCAGAGACAGAGCACAAATAGAACACACCAAATGAATAACAGTATAATTCTCACAACCGATTTTTAAAATTGGTTTATAACTATGCGAGTTACCATGGCAAACCAGGGGTTCCAGAAGGTGAATGCTAACATCATGTGTGCTAGCAGGGTGGTTACCACGGCGCACAGGACCCATGTGATGTTTTTACCCGTTCTGTCCACCAGGAAACCCAACACGGGAGAGGCAGGAGCAGAGATGATGTACACAATGCTGGGTGGCGGAGAGAGGGAAGAGGGAGAGAGAACGAAACTGCAGGATTGTGTGTGTGATTACACGTTCTGATTAGGTATTACCAATCTAAACACAAACCCTTCCGTCTGGTTTCTTGGTGAGTGCGCTGAGATTACCTGTTGATTGCACTCGCCTGCGTGGGAGTGAAGTTGAACTTCTCAATGAAGAAGACTCTAAAAGCAGGAGGAGAGAGTCATTTAGACAGCAACGGGCCAGGAACAGATGCTCCTCTGCTTTCCTAACGAACCACCAAGTTTCCCCTCATCTCAATTCCACAGTAAAACGTCCTTAACTCCAGTCAAACCGAGCTCTTTAGGAACTTACGCGGCGTGTCTGCAGTTGACGTTCAACAGCTCGAACAAAACACAAGCTCGCGGAACAGGGTGGCGTTAGCGCCCGAAGGCAGAAGTTGTGCTCACGGCTTTGCTTCTTTCGTTCAACATTCAGCGAAGGAGATAAACATTTCATGTCTCGAAGTGCTCGCCCTGTTAGCTTCGGGCGCAAGCCCGGCTGAGGTGATATAACTGCACCCCCCCCCCCCCCAACCAAACTGCAGCAGCCAGGAGACACAGGACTGCAATTACTCTCCACTTGTGTAAGACACATCTTATTTCAGCCAGTTCTGTTTAGACAAGGACAATAAAAGTGTGAGGTTGCTAGGCAATTTAACAGCCCCGCTTGTGGAAGTGTATGAAATTTGTGTGTTTGACCTCGACTCTCACTGAATGGCACCATTTGTTCCAGATACCAAACTACACTCATTAGATACTACTTTAGTTCTGTATTCTTTCATATGGCACCACTAAACTCATATTAAACTCACATTTACATTCACTGGTCACTTTTTTTACCATGCAGGCCAGTTCGTAATGTGTTATAATGTCCAGTTGTCACTGGTCAGGTTCTGAACTGCTGATACACTTGGCATTGGTATACTGGGTGGGCGAGTTGTTTGTTTGTTCACAGGGTAAAAACCATGTCCGAGCTGAGAGACTAAGCTGACGGCCTCTTCTGGCCTCCTGGTGCAGGAAAAGACACTGGTACAAACTGGACCTGTTTTTCCACAGGCTGCAGTCTGGGGTAACACTGAGGTATTCTTAATAAACCAGGACTTCCAGCAAAGTGCAATCAGTGCGACAGACACTACAGAAAGCAACTCTGTATCACAGCTGGTATTAGACGTGGTTCTAAGTAGAAAGAAGTGTGTGTGTGTGAATGCGCACAAGTGTGTGTGTGTGTGTACTTACTGGCCCAAGCCTATAAAGGGGAAGATGGCTACATAGTATCCCACACAGATGAGGAAGATCAGCCATAGCTGGACAGGGAAGTCTTTCACATCCTTTAGCTTAATCACTTCTCCTACACACACACACACACACACACACACACACACACACACACACACACACACACACACACAGTCATAAAAAAGGATAACTGCTTCGTTTCACCTACCATAACATGATAAGCTGTGTTCTGATACCCAGCAGGTATGAGGAGCTCGTAAATGCTGCAGGAGGTGGTGCTGATCATGAACCCCAGGGGTCAACCCCAGGGGTCAAACCCCCCCCCCCCCCATGACCCTGTGACCCCAGTCACTCAACGATCCATTTTTGTTAGCAGCACAGACAGACGAGTGAACAGACAATTATACAAACCTGAATGAATGGAGAGATGGGTTGAGAAACACACACACAGACAGACAGACAGACAGACACACACACACACACACACTTAACTGACCGGTCTTTCCTTGCTCTTTGTTCAGTATCTTCTCTGCCCGCCTGTCGAAGAAAGCCAGAAGCAGAGCACAGAGAAGCGAGAACACGCATGTCGATGCCGCTGAAACACACACACACACACACACACACACACACACGCTTCAGTTCCCTATCTGACGATCCACTAAAGAGTCAGAAATATCACCACACTTCACAAGGAACTGCAGTGACCTTTGATAAGTGACATTTCTCTGCTCTGCTGGTACTAAAGAGCGGTTTAGTGCGTCAGGATTCGCAGCTCACGTGATTCTGCGACAGGATCCGCCGTGAGAGACGCTTCGCATCTCCAACAGTTAAAGCAAGACTTCCACCCTAAAGGTGGGAGGGCATTTACAGCCGAACCTGCGGCATGAGGTGTTTTGAAGACATGCGCCACCACCGTCTGCTAAAACGAGAACCGCAGAACTGAAAAATGCACCGCGATACAAGAAAGAAAAGGGAAGGGTGGAGCTCGCCGACCCTGGAACGGGGGCGGAGTAATGGGTGGAGGATGTGCAGCTGTGCAGAAGTGAAAGGAGACGTTTACACGGCTGTGGTGCTCACATCTCACATCTCCAGATTGAAAGATGGACAGGGGCGGCAAAACATGGTTTCGGATTTCACAGAAACACAGAGAAAGTGGTTTCACATATCAGAAAACTCCTGGGCCAGCGGCGAGGCAGGAGCGGTAACAGGAGCTCGATGTTTCAGAGACCCTGAAGACGTGTTCTCTAATGTACGTCAGTGACCTCACAATACACCGAGAGAAACATCAACAGAGCACAGAACTCGCCATTATATACCACACGCAGGGGATGGGTACAAGATAAAGAAAGTTCTAACACATCACTATAAAGTTAAACGTATCTCTATAAAATTCTCACCAGGAATGATTCTTATTCCTAATAAATCCAATTAAGTCATCTTAATGTAATTCAGCTTACATTAATCAACCTGATTAATTCATATAAATACGACATTGACACTGATCTTCATGCCAATAACCACGAGATGTCTGACAATAGCTGAATCAGCTACAGTTACCAGCTACTCAGCAATTATTTACCTCAAACTGATGTATTACAGAGTGTGAATATGTGCATGTGTGAGTATATACATGTGTACGTGTGTATGCTTGCGTGTGTGTGTGTGTGTGTGTGTGTGTGTGTGTGTGCGCACGTGTAAGCTGGAGCTGATTCTAGACCTCCGTTCCAAATCCCTGGACGTTGTGTAGGCGTGGACCACTCACCGATCATGAGCGCTAATCCCAGGGTGGAGGGTCCTGTGTGGCCCAGTGATGCCTTCAGCCGGTTGTACACCTCACCCATGACGTTCATGTTCACTGTGCTGCCCTGGGATACGACGACAATTCAGCAAATCTACCCGGGGTCAGTTAGCCAGATAGCATGACACAGGGGAAATGCTAGCATGTTTCCATTCGTTTTCATTTGTTTATAGCGACATTAGCATCTGAGGCACAGCATGCATTTAAACTACGTATCAGATACAGTTTTTCATAAGAAGTTATTTTGGTCCAGGTTTTTGCCTCATTTGTCTTCAAATAGGACTTTGTTTTTGTACTCGTTCCACATACAAGTTGTTCTACTCAGCATGTTTTCTACATCTATCAACAGCGGCTGTGCGTGTCTGGGGCCCCGGGGTGCCGTGGCGACGTGGCTCACCACTCGCGCCATGCTGAGCTGCAGGCCGAACACCAGGTTGAGCTCCTTCCCTTTGAACCAGCTGACTGCATACGTGTTCTGAGCTACAGCCAAAGACTCTCCGCCAATACTGCACAGAGAGGAGAGAGACATGGAGGGGAGGAGAGAGGAGGAGGAGAGACACACGGAGGGGAGTGAGGAGGAGAGAGGAGAGAGACACGGAGGGGAAGAGAGAGGAGGAGGAGAGACACACGGAGGGGAGGAGAGAGGAGGAGGAGAGAGACACGGAGGGGAGGAGAGAGGAGGAGAGACACAGAGGGGAGGAGAGAGGAGGAGGAGAGAGACACAGAGGGGAGAGAGGAGGAGAGAGACATGGAGGGGAAAGAGGAGGAGAGGAAGAGAGAGACACGGAGGGGAGGAGAGAGACAAGGAGGGGAGAGGGGAGGAGAGAGACACGGAGGGGAGGAGGAGGAGAGGAGGAGAGAAACACAAAGGGGAGAGATGGGGAGGAGAGTCAAATCCTGCGTACTTAAGGATCGCAGATTCAAGCCGAGAACGAGCAGGACTTACCCAAACACGAAGAACGAGCAGGACTTACCCAAACACGAAGAACGAGCAGGACTTACCCAAACACGAAGCGCCCAAGCTCCATCAACCAGAAACGATCAACCAGAGCCCCGAGAGCAAAGATCACCTAGAGAAAGAGCACAGGGTAAAGATCTAAACACACACACCCCCCCCTTTACAAGAAAACAGCACACGGTAAAGATCTAAACACACACACACACACACACACCCCTCTACAAGAAAACAGCACACATTTAGTGCTTAAGGAAAATGACATTTTAGCTCTACAGGGCATTAACTATATAGAACCAGCAAAGTAACTCCATACATACACACACATCTGTACTGGCAGCACTGTGATTATCGTGCTTTAATGCTATTTTTGGGTCGCAAAGCTACGCTAACGTTATTTGCATTATTTTATTCCGATTAGATGTATGGTCACCGTGTTTACCAAAACGCACAGATTCATTTACACCGACTCCATCTTAACTGGAACAGCAAGACCAGGGTCCTCATTATGCATCAACAATCCCCCTTACGTGCCGTGTGTGTACACATACCTGTCCAACACACACGAAGAGTGAAAAGATGATCGTCCCCAACCTAGAAACGACAAGAGGGTTGTGTTACGCCCGATTAGCGCAGACGAATCAGAGCAGCTGGTGAGTTTTTTTTTTTAAAAAGCACCATAGGACTGGAAAGGGGCGGAGCAACGAGCGAGGTTGTGCGATAGACAGTGCTGCTGTGAAGGACGATATCCCCCATTTAAATCTTGCTTTCATACATATGAAAGTAGTTTCATTGTATTCGTTTGTGTGGGGAATTACCACAGCGTTCAAACCTCTTCACTTTAAATAAACAACCTGCACACTCTTAAAGCAATTAACCCTGAACGAGGACAGGTGTGAGAGACCTTGAACCAAATGTTCGAGTCGTCAAACATGTTTTATGGAGTTCAGTCACCTGATGCCAAAAACCCTGTCGAGCAGGAATCCTCCCAGGAAACAGAGGAACACGTTAGGCCAAGAGTACCAGGCGTACAGCTGCATAAACTTGGAAGTGTTCAATTGCATGTCCTGTGGGTTGAGCAGACAGACAGACACAGACAGACAGACAGACATGAGCATGAGAGATAATCACAGCTCACCTGTGCTAAAGTTTACCTAACCCTAATCCTAATCCTAACCCTAATCCTAACCTTTCCACACATCATCTTGGGTAAAAAGTGGGGACTTGCTAATCGGTGGTTAAGGTTGACTACAACTTCCAGATCAGGACGAGGTCACAGAAAATGGCCACCAGGATCGTGGAAACGCGCTCACCTCGATGAGTGCACGCTAAACAAGCTATCAAAAGTTAACCTGATGCAGTGTGATTTAGAGTTACTGTTACCATTGATACCCTTAGACAGGTCACAGAGCCCTGGGCATCAACACATGTTCACACCTTGAAAAATAGGAAGCTGTGGTCAATCACATAAAGTGCTTGAAGAATTTTAGAAAAAAACAAGTAAACTTTCAATAAAAACATTAGATTATTCATGGGAATTTAAACAAAATGCCAGTAACTTTGATTTATGGGTTTTTTTGGGGGGGAAAAAAAAACATTTTCAAAAGTTTACTTCATAGACAATCAAGAACATATTTCTAATTAAAGTGACGAATATGATTTGTCCTGATTTAACAATACTGTTCACCAATTGGTTCTTTTTGTTTGTTTGTTTCCTTTTGTTGATTCCTCAGTAGTTGAGGTCTGTGACATTACATGTACCCACCAAGTTCCAGACAATTTGCCCATATTTATTCAGTTTGACAGGTCACTGCACGCACAGGCATTCCTGAACAGCTGGGACCTACTTTTGCATAATTCTGTATGTGGTTTAAAATCATCTCCTAAAACTGTCTCTACAACGTCAATAATCTCAGCTGTTTTCATCGGTTTTCTAAATATTAAACTATCTGTGCATAATGGAGCATCGTCATGTAAATTAAGAACAGATGGGGAACACATTGCAATTTCCTTATGTACGACACATCATATTTTCCTGCCTGGCCTTCTCTAAACCGATCAGTGAAGTGAGTAAGCGTGAAGCTTATTAAGCAAAACTTCCCTATCTTCCCGATAGCTGATCGATCAGTTAATCAAAACAACCCACCACCAGGGGACAGTTTCTATACACTGAGAGCAGGAGGGTCCTAACCTTTATTACTTGTTTCTGAAGAGCAGCTGGATTGTCATAACAGAAGTAACTACCTGAAACAGAACAATGGACATACAAGGCATTCAACACCTGCATACGATAACAACTCGACACATTTCAACAAGTAGAAAAACATGATAAGTAAAGGGATACGCTATTTCACTCAAGTAATCTCACTAATTAAAAAATGGGTACAGTGGGTTATTCGTGAACAGATCAACTCACCGAATCCCAAAAAACACATAAAAACCAGGACGATGATTCGGTGGAGTAAATGTGACGGATCACAAAACGGAGACATTTTCCGCTGGCTTCGGTTGTTGCCACTATCATAATGGTCTTCATTAAGAAGCCTTTGATTTTCTTCCCAATCTGCCATTTCGCTTGTTCGGCAAGTCTCAGGAACCTCTCAGGAACAACAAACCTCGAGCGGTAGTCATGTGACTACGGTCATGTGATTAGAAACTTCTTATTAACTCCGCCCCAAACTGTAAGCGCTCGCGCGCGCTCTCGCTCTCGCTCTCTCTCTCTCTCTCTCTCACGGAAACAGGTTCTGAATGTTTCGACGTTTAAAAACATTATGTAATTATTCCAATTACATTATTATATTTCTAAACCAGTATTCACAAACCGCTTACACGTTTAAATGTTTAGGTTGATAGTTACGTTGATAGAGCGCTATCTACACATTTAAGAAGATTAACATCGTCCAGCCCCTTTGTTTTATACGAAGGGCCAATATACATTCGGCAGCCACCTTTATCGAGGTCGACCTTAAGAACTGGGAGGGTACAAGTTCATACTTAACTGTAGGTCTGTAGGTATGCTCCCACAAGGAAAAAAACCCTCATGTTTATACAACTCAATTTTTTAATGTGTTTGTGTGTGTTTCCAGGTTACTGCAGTGTAATGTAGTAAATGACGGATGTAGAGATATTCAGAACTGTAGTGAAGTACACAAAGTTTCCAGGGGAACAGGCTGTTTCTGACTGAGGTCCTTCATCAGCTTTGTAAGGAAGGTGCTGCTTGGTGAACGTCCCCATAGACAGCCCGTTCCCCTGGAAACCTTGTGTACTTCACTACAGTTCCCAACCAACCAACCAATCAATCAATCAATCAATCTCTTTCTCTCTCTCTCTCTTTCTACACACAGACACACAGCTGGTGGATAACGTGATGCATTAAAACAGGTATTGTGCAAAAATAGTTGGGAAATTAAAAAATAAATGTCAAATGAAAAATAAATGAATTACAGTGTAGCGTAGCATCATGAAACACTGATAAGATTGGCACCATTGATGGTTGGTTCCATTATTATAAATATATGAATTTCTTACAAACACATTTACTAACTTGTGTCTTACTATAAATGTGTGAATTTCTCATGAATTCTAATTTCTTGACTGCGTATTAATAAATGTAGTTAAATAAATCAATATATTTCAGTCACAGTAATTGCAGTACATGATTTAATGAGGAATGAGTATAAATAATGTGAGTGTTTACAGGCCTGTTAAAAACCCTGGTGGTTTATAGAGTCAATATTTAATTTCATTATAACTTAAGTTTGCATTCTTTCCAAAATCTAAAATGGTGGGTCTTGTTATCTACCATAAAGCCACTCAGTTCTGCTATAGCAGGTTTGAGTGGATTGGCCCTGAAGAACAAGATCCACGGTTTTGTCATTACCATGAACGTCATTTAAAATGACCCATAATTCACTCAGGCCTGGTAATCTCCCAGAAAATGTAATCTGTGCTTGACAAACAGGTTTTCCCTGCTTGCTCGGGGTGCCCGCGGTAATGACAGTGTACCTCATTAATTTCCAGTCACAATATAAGGTCCCTTACCCACACTAGGTAGGGAGGAAGGGCACATTTCATTATTACACTCAACAGCAGGTCGGCATGGCAACATGGCAGTAAATCAGGCCCGGGGTGCAGCAGATCTGATGGCTGCGACTGTCCCAAAACCGTGTCTCCGAGGTTACCAGGAAGACGCAATTTATTTGGATCATGAAACACTCCCCTCCCCCTCCAGAATAATTTAATTTAGACATTAATCTAGAGGAATTGCAGGTTATGGTTATGAAAAAAAGTATCCTTTCACTTAAATCTCCTGATAGAATTCTGATACGATCCCACCTCTAAATCTAATGATGGACATTAGCATATCCTGCCTCCAGGTTATGGAGTTCATAGTACAGGATGGATTGCGTTTCAGGTTTATCTGCATCAGTGAATCGTGACCCCCACCCCACCCCAGAGAAAGTGTCTGTGTCAGCCATCAGAGAGCACCTTTCTGCTAACACAACCCCACTATTACAGCAGCTGTTGCACACGTTTGTGTTTACATTACATAACCAGAGGAGCTCCAGATTTTAAACCCCTTAACAAAAACAGCAGTGCAGGCGTTTGGCTAAATTAAACTGCTTTAAACCAATTCTGCTAGCAAAGGACACGTCTCCATTTTGAGAAAAAAAAACAAATTTCTAGGTTACATAAACAAAAGTGTATGTGAACAAACTCCTAAGTTACATGAACAAAAGCAAAATAAACAAAAACAAGGTGAAGAGTGCCTGACCCCAGGACACCGCCATCTGTCCAGCAGGCTGGGCTCTTGGGGAAACGCAGCACTAACGATGAGGACATTCAGCTGCTCTCAGAGCTGTGAGAGACCTCTGCACGCCACCACATTCCACTAAAGAACATGCACACAAAAGCTGAACATACAAACAGCTGCAATCCCTCCCTTACCCCATGCACAGTGATTGAAAGAGGAGCAGGGTGGGAGAGAGGGAGAGATAGAGGGAGGGAGAGAGAGAGAGAGAGTAAGAGAGAAATTATCTTGATCAAAAAGCAAAATCAATTTCAATCAGGCTTAATAACAAATTTTTAAGACGGCATCCTCAGTCTGCATGGCAATCAGATTTCTTTATTCCTTTACACTTTTTTTTTACACTTTTCCTTTACAGTTTTTACGTTTAGATGAACCAGCATCATGGTAGCAAAGGCCAAGCTGGTTGCTGAGATACATGACTAGACCCTTGAACAGACTTTAAAACCACAAGATTAGGGTTAGACTTCCCCCTCCTTTTCCCTCGCTCAAAGCAAACATAACTCAAACATCTTGAAGGGTGCGAGGGAGGTTTTTCAGATGTTCATCGGACGCCGTCATCTCATCCCTCCGCATAAACATGTGTTACTCCCCTCTCCGCTTCATAAACACTTCCTCTTCGGAGGTCTCTCCCCGCCTCCCCTCCCCTACTCTCCCCCTAGTTTAACACAGTCCTCCTGCAAAGGTCCTACAGATCTACAGTCTTGTCTTCGGCGCGCCCTGGATCCACCCCGCGGCCTGCAGCTACCATGGCCCGGTTCTGCTCGGTATGCGTGGTTCTCTTATCGCTGGTTTGGCCGTGTCTGATGCTCCCAGCAGGTCCAACACATCGCACTCCAGACTCCACGGCCCAGAACGAGGTGAACTGCAGCTGCATCCTGTGGATTCAACCCACCGAACCGACGACCCAGGTGAGTTCTGTCATCTCTACATACCTCTTGTGCATCTCGGGGATGAAAGAGCTTTGGACTACATCTAAACTCATGAAAGGAGCAGCTAAGTGCACTAATGTTACTGAAAAATGATCAGACTAGATTACAGAGGTAGTGTGGTTTGTTCACTGTAAAATAGTTTAGTTTTTTATGATCAAGCCTAGAACTCCTCCTACCCAAGGTATTTTACTTCTGTATTAAAAGTTTGTCCAGTTCATCTGCTTTTATAGTACATACACACAAAATGGGGAACATTGTTTAATTTTAACTCTGATGATACATAAGCTGTACATAGTACAAAACCTTCACACAGCCGAGTCCGTCCTCTGAGCACGGTTCCTGTCCATATAAAAACCACCCAGCTCTGCATAGCTGCAACAGCTTAAAGAAAAACTATACATTACTTAAATGACAGACTTTTGAAGGGCTTTTGTAAGAGTGTGTGTGTGTGTGTGTGTGTGTGTGTGTGTGTGTGTGTGTGTTGCTCAATTCTTCCATTTGCTTTTCTTCAGCTGGCCTGTTGCCTCCAGGTACTTATTAACAAGTTCTTCTTGTACAGACGGTAGACAGGGCTTATATGTGCTGTACTCCATAGTGTACTCTCCTTTCCCCTAGGGCACAAATACACACACACACACACACACACGCACACACACACATATATATCAACTTCCCTGTGCAATTCCGTCACCTTATGCTCACCAACTGTCAAGCGTGAAATGAGTGCTGATAGGAACGAGTGTTTGTTTTTTCGACAGCAGCTCTAGGTGCTGCTCTAGGTCTGGCTAGAACAGACAGTGTCAATCTGTGCTGCATGAGGTGTACTGGGAAAGACCGAAGGCCACAGTGTGATCGGGGTTACTGCAGGCACTGCCCCCGCAATGTGTGTGTGTGTGTGTGTAGAAAACACCAGCAGATTGGTCTCGGGGGCACTTGGGCAGCCTTACCTCTGTGCAGGACCGCAGCTCTGTAGCATACCCGAACATGTCGTTAAGAGGAACCTGGAACAGAGCAGCAGATTAGGATTATAGGCACTCTAAAATCTCAGTGTGATGACAGTAATAAAACAGGAGTCAAAACGCTAATCTGGGATTAGGTTAGTCTGGAAAAAAAATGCAATCTTTAAAAACGATTGTAAAGATTACATTGTGTCGCGAGTGAGGTTTTAGGAGAGACGGACATGAATCTGAAACTTACTTCAGCGTACAGTGTGAAGTAGCCCTCCGCCCCATCCTGCCCTGTGATGATGCCATGGCGACGGTTGACCCCGGCGATAACTGCTCCCTGGAATTCATTGGGAGCAACGATCTCGACGGACATGATGGGCTCGAGGATGACGACATCAGCGTTCCCCATAGCTAATCGGAAAGAGGAGCCAAAAATGATTGGTGTTCTTCGAACCATATGCAAGATGGGAAAACTGTCGAACTCTGGTTCACTAATCCTGGAGAACAGTGGAATAATGGTCCTGCTTGTAAAGAGCCCGTCAGTTCTTCTGTCTCTGTCTCCAGGCTTTACGTGCAGAACGTCGTGTTTAATTTGAGGGTATTTATATGTGTATTGAGTCAAGCAAAAGGCTTTCGCAAGCATTGTTCCAACACAGTCCTCACATGGCGGAGGGCTGGGGAACATTTTTGTTTGATGCTCGGACACAAATCTGTTTCGAGGGCCGCCTAAAGACTACATCCGGCTCACCCTGTTTCATAGCGCCCTCTCCTGCTCGGATGAAGGCGATCTCGTTGGAGTCGACCATGTGATGCGCACCGTCTTCCAGCACGAAGCGAACACCAGAGATCTTATGGCCTGTCAGGGGCCCTTTCTCACAGGTATCTCTGAAACCCTGTGAGGGAGGGACAGAGAGTGGCGGAGGCCAAGGGTGGGGAAGGTGGAGAAAGAGAGTGAGGGTGAGGCATTGCATCGCTTCTGTCCTATCAACCTCCACCCAAAGGGAGGAACTCCTAGGCATTTCTGTCTGGCTTTGAACCTATCAGGTGTCTGTGTAGGTACGTATGCCAAGGCTTTACAGTCCTGTGAGGAAAGCAAAGATAGGTGTTGTGCAAGAACTTCAAGAACACCAGTGAGTTACTGACCTTCTCAATTGCGGGTACAAACTGCTTGGGAATGTTCGTACCAATGGTCTGGTCCACAAACTCCACTTTGGTGTAATTCTCTGCACCCAGGGGTTCCAGGTACCCTATAACTTTACCGTACTGGCCCGACCCACCGGTCTGCTTCTTGTGGGTGAAGTCAAATCTACAAACCAGAGAAGGAGGTCAGTTCTTTAATTAACCCCCCCTCCCCTCCCCCCCACCACGACTGTGGTACAGTCAAAAATCCACAACCTCAAACATAAATTCGCCAATATCCCATCAGCAACTGCAGTTACACTGCCATTATTTTCCATGCTGTTCCTGTCTCTTTAAGAGAACGCAGGGCAAGGGTGGTGGCTTCACAAAAGAAACAGGAAGTTTCCACAGCCGAGTGACAGTCTGGATACGTTAGTCAGCTGAAGGTTTTTTTTTTTGAGTACTTTCAAAACCTCCTGGATCTTTTACATTTTTTTGCTATTTTAAACATTTCTTCTTCTTTTTTACTTCAGTGCAACAAACACAGGAAAAACAAAGTTCAGTGTCCCAAGGCTAAAACCCCACACCCTTGTTGGTTCTTCTCCTCTGATCTGTCTCTGTGGATTGGCTCAGGAGGGGTTGGTAATGGCTTCCAGAGAGCTCAACCCCCAGTTCTACGAAGCATCTCGGGCGGGTCGTGTCATTCAGCACCACCTCAACACCGTCTACGGGTCGCCCTTCAGGGTATACGCAGTGACCCAGGTCCACAAGGCCAGAACCGAGGTATGGCCAGCGAACCAAGTACTGAGACTTCCAGCTTCAGATTAACTTTATAATACACATTTTAAAAAATATAAATAATCAGCTTTACTGTTTTGTGTGCTTTATCAACATCTGTTTCACTTCTCTGACAGGACATGGGTGAAGATGGAATGAAGTATGTTGTAGAATTCTCTGTGAAGGACTGGGTCAACAAGGTACATTTCCTTTAGCCACTGTGTGTACTTCCTACAGTCCAGGTCGAGCCACGTCTATTCGCTGGATTAATGCAAGGCGTGCAGGCAAACTCAACCTGCTGCCCGCCCACTCTCTTCTGAGCTTTGGACTCAGACACTCTGCTGTGTGATTAACAGCAGAGTTCACATTCGTAGCAACCACACACTGAAACGCACACAGATGAGGACACACCTTCTCACGCACTTACACACCCCACTCCCATACCGAAGGAATAACATAAACATTCATCTGTTATTCTGAAGGCCCAGTGCGTCCCTAAGAAATAATTAATTGGTTAATCGCAGTACAGCTGAAATGGTGTAACAAGACTAGGAACTGTTTCAAAGACCCTCCACTGGGAAGTGGACCTACAGCCTTCAGTGATTAGATTTGTCCAGATGATGGCAGTAATGTCCCCTCTCTGCTATGACACCAAGAAAGGCTGTTGACACATTTGTTCGGAGAAATCAAGGGAACCTTCTGATCTCTTTCTCCTCAAACACTGCGCTGAAATTTGACTTCCGTTACAGATGACTCCAGACTCAAGTGCAGGAAAATGTATTAGAATTACTGTCTGTACTGATCAAGGTATATTACAGACCTGGTAGTGTGAGGCTACATCTGGAATGTTCTAGAATAATTCTAACAAGTATTAACAGGGCCCGGAGAGCAATTGTTCGGCAGAGGTTCTTTTCCCCAGGGGAGACCCCCAGCAGCCGCCACAGGTGCACAGCTCCCCGGCAGGGTCACTGCAGGTCAACACCTCGGACAAGGAGCAGGCCTTCTACCAGCGCTACAGCACCGAGGGGAGCACCATGTCTGCCAAGGACATCCCAGGTGCGACCCGACTCACGCACACGGCCAACACCGCGGCCCAGATCCTCACGGGTGTTTTCCAGCAGGTTCAGGGCCTTCTGACACAGTGCCAAGCAAGTCCACATGTAGCCGGAGTTCTTGAGGCCCAGACTAGGGATGGTTTGTTTTCATAATGTGCGAACCAAGTGAAGAGCAACATGAACCTCAAACCACCTCGGGAAGGGGCTCAGGGTCTAGTTCGTTTTGGGTCCGATTTAAGGTGGCTGTCTGTGTTCGGTTCATTTTGGGGTTGATTTATGGGGGTCTGAGTTCGTTTTGATGTGTTCGCATATGCAAAAGAAACCATGACTCAGCAGTCTGAGAAATGCTGATACAGGGCATGTGTGTCTGGACAAATGAGAGTCATTACAGTATGACAGAGAGTCACTGTACACACTTCCCCCCCCTCCCGTACTCTCTCTCTCTTTCTCTCTCTCGCCTTCTCTCTCTCTCTCTCTCTCGCCTTCTCTCTCTCTCTCTCTCTCGCCTTCTCTCTCTCTCTCTGTAGACAGCTACGGTCACATAGACCCAGAGATGAAGCCTTTCTGGTACTTGGCCTGGGTTTCTGCGAGTTCCATCATGCTCAACGTGTCCAGTGAGGGCACACTGTACGACCTGGCGCAGGTGGCAGAGGTCACGCAGCTGGTAGGTACCACACACGGAGGTCACTACATCACTAGGCTACACCTCCAGTGGAGAGGTCTTATTCAAAGCTACGTGAATCCAAGACAGGGGCTTTTATTCTGTATTTAGAAACAGAAGTGAAACGGATCTGAAAAGAACGTAAATGTCCCACTTTTCGTTTTTTGCTTCTCTTGTGTCAATCTTATTTTTTGGAATCTTTCTCCATGTTTAACCCTCCAGAAAAGTCAAGATGACCAGCTGAGGTTCGAATTTCAAGTTCTCCTTCACGACATGGTTTCCCAGGTAATTACAAGCATCTGATTCACCTAGTCAGATGAAGGGGATGAACAGATCATGCTGTGCTCTCAAATTTCACCCATATTCACCAACATACCAAGCAACACTGAAACCAGCTTTCACGACTGAAAAAAAAGCTCATTTTACATATGGGTCTTATTAAATGAATGAATGTACTTCACAGGGAATTATTCGCTGGAGGTTGCTGGTCTCCTGGTCTCCAGCAGATGGCGTGAAAGTGTTAGAGACAGAATTGCTGCCCCGATGCCACTGCAAAACTGATACCCGTGCATGATTGGCTATCTCCTGTCCAATCCCAATGCTAAATTCTGCCCATGTCACTAAATACCTAAAAGAGGAAGTTTGGAGGAGAGAACCTTGCACATCAGCACAGCCACAACAAAGTTCATGGTGCTTCATGTAAAAAAAAACCAAACAAACAAACAAAAAAACCCCAGAGCACATCCACAAAGTGCCTGAATATAAAAGGCACAGTGGAGGCCTGTAAGAAAAGCCTGTAGTCTGTAGTCCTGGTAACCTGTTATAATACTGCTATGGTTCATCAAACTGTAAACGAGGATGAAATGAAATAAAACACCATCATAGTTCTCATGCATTTTGGTCTCGTTTAAATCATGGGTTCGTTTCTCCGATACGACACAAACACCATGCACAAAGACTTTTAACGGTCATACTCTAATAACTCATATATGCTAATAACTGTCATATATGCTAATAACTGTCATACTCTAATAACTCATATGCTAATAACTGTCATATATGCTAATAACTGTCATATATGCTAATAACTGTCATACTCTAATAACTCATATGCTAATAACTGTCATTTATGATAACTATCATTTGTTAATAACTATAATTTGCTAATAACTATCATATTCTAATAACAGTTAACAGTTATCATACTCTGATAACAGTAATTGTCAGTTATTATAATGAAGGTCATCATAACTGTCATTCTAATAGTTGTCTGGTTGTGTTGGAGTGTGTTTTGTGTCACCATGACTAGGTTCCTGAAGATAAAAAACAAAACACCTACCAAAGAGATCATAACATAAAATGCTTCGTACTATAAAACATCTGAGCCGTTTGCCAAATTAATCTGCCATCTTTGATCTTCATCACATACAAGCCGCAATGATTTGTAACCTCACAACACTGACTCCGACAAAGCGCAGCATGAATCCAGAACATCTGCTCCATCATGGAGTTAAGAAACCCACATGAGGCATGAACACGCCTAAGAGTACCTCAGTGAGCACTGGTCTACAGTGTCTCTATCCTGGCCGTACTGTGGGCAGAGTCAAGAGCTCTACCTGGATGAGGGAGGCGGGACTTACTGTACAGGGCTGGTCAGTGTCTCCCGGAAGGCCACTTTGGGCTTCCCCATCACACACGGGCAGTTATATTCTCTTTCCATCCTCTACAACACACACACACACACACACACACACACACATTATCCCACAGCTCTGGTGTGACTCTGGCTACTTCACTTGCTTTACAATATGTGGATAGTTGGATGTTGTTACTCCACCTGTGAGTAGATCTCCAGGTGTAGCTCTCCCATGCCAGAGATGATGGTCTCCTTGCTCTCCATGTCAAAGTGCACCTTGAAGGTTGGGTCCTCCCTGGTGAAGCGGTTGATACCTTTCGAGAACTTATCCATGTCATTCTAAAGGGACAAGAGACCATGAAGAGGGTGGAAGGGGTGGAGGAATCACCAGTTAGATGCAAAGGACACTGGGTAATGCTTGTGCATGGGTCATTCCTGCCTACCTTGTTAGCTGGTTTCATGGACATGGAGATGACTGGATCTGGAACATGGATGGATTCCTGTTCAACACAGTAATATAAAAGGAATCAACCAGTTGCCATGGTGACTAAGCGTTTGGAATTCGACATGTCCAGTACTGCAGGTGAAGACGAGGAAGCTCTTGGTTTTCAGGAAGCGTGGAGACCCTAACCCAAACCCTAACCCTAACCCTAGTGTGTACCATAGACAGGTTGCTGGTTTCCCGAGCTGTGAATGTGTCCCCACTCGCACAGTCAATCCCGAACAGGGCACAAATATCACCAGCGTAGACCTCCTCCACGTCCTGGGAAAGAAGTAAAAACACAAAATGACACACACACACACACTCACACCTATCTACAGTCCCTCATACAAGAGAGACCCTCTCAGACACACCCATCCAGGGAGACACACCCACCTCCATCTGGTTGGTGTGCAGGCGCACCAGTCTCTGGACTCGCACCCTCTTGCCCGTGCGGGTGTTGTAGATGTTCTCAGCTTTCTTCAGACAGCCCTGGTACACGCGCACATAGGTCAGCTGACCAAAGCGCCCCGCCTGTGAGGGGAACCGTTGGAAACACTCCTGCTCAGGAAGCTCAAACACTCTACACTTAACCAGATGAATAAAAATACTACAAAAAAAATAAATCAATAGTTAGAAAACACAACAATATTTCACTTTTTCACCTTTTATATGCAGGGAATTATTTTGGTCTTACTTCTAGTTTGAAGGCCAATCCCACAAACGGGCTTGTGGAATCTCTGCTGCAGTCCATTAAAACCTTACTGCGGCTACTCGATTCCCTAAACACAGGAAGAGAATGGAGTATTTGTGGAGTATTTGTTTCAAGCTCTGCTTCTCAGGTCAGGGTGAGGGGGAGCAGGGGTCAGGACTCACTCTTCGTTGAGGATGGCGTAGTTGTTGACCTCACTGGGGTTGGGCAGGTACTCCAGCACCGCGTCCAGCAGTGGCTGGACTCCTTTGTTCTTTAGGGCGCTGCCCACCATCACAGGGGAGAAGGTTCGCTGGATGGTGGCTCGGCGCACAGCCGCCTGTTACCACACACACACACACACACACACACACACACACACACACACACACACACACACACACACACACACACACACAC
>JAOXYF010000004.1:22122143-22127143 GCA_028565775.1 Sternarchorhynchus goeldii
CCCCCCCCCCCCCCCCCCCCCCCGAGGAACAGAAGGGGAGGTGTGCTTTGAGGAGGCACTTGGAGCGCGACTATTTCTGTCCTCGATACAGTCGGCGAGGGGAGAGGCGTTACTTACAAAAATAAATAAATAAATAGAAAAGAAGAATGGAAAAAAAAGAGAAAAGTTCTGAGGAGGAGACGGGAGGAGAAGAGTGTAGCGTGAACCTCCCGAGGCAAGGAGATGCATGCACCTCCCTGAGGGCTCCACTTCCGTGGGAGGGCCGAACCGCTGCCACTCCCAGTCTTCACGCTCCTTTCATATCTCCTCATTCCCATCTGACAAACATTTGCTGTAAATGTGATTTCGCTTCTGGAAAACCTGAGCAATTACACTAATAAACTATATTGCTCGTATCACAACACAAGGTTGTGCAAATTTTGCAGAAAACAGGTTGTATAATACACAGGTTCCCAGCGGCTTGTATTGATCATGGAAGAAGCCTGGTGCTCTCCTCGGTAGTGGTGAGGAACAGATTTTTCACAGTCTTGACCTCCAGGTCACAGACGCGCTGAACTGTCCGAGCTGGATCGGCCAGATTAAGGGGAATCGGGTTTTAAAGCAGTCAAAGCAGGGTTTAATGCTGAGGCAGGAGTTAAAGCTGACGTAGGAATTAATAGGGGAGGCAGGGGTTAATGCGGAGGGTGAAGCTGTTTCACATCATGCAGTCCCGTTCTGCTCCACAGTGAAAGTGCTTCACCTCCTGATCCAGCACTCATGGAGATGACCTCGACATTCAGCAGTCAATGCCAGAGAACCACAGAGAAACTACAAACCACTACAAATTCATACTGCAGAACCCTCCACTACAAACTCAAGCTAATATGAGATACTGGTCTGAACTATTTCTTACTGCAGTGAGGCCTCTGTGAACAACATTTTGCTGCAGTTGTAGTCTTAAGTAACGGAGGAACAAAATGTAACAAAAGATAAAATATTGAGTGATAGTTGAAACCAAAATCTTTCTCCCTCTTTCTCACACACACACACACACACACACACACACGAGAAGTTAGATTTAGGTGTAGAATATCACTCTGTTGTCTTTATTGCGAGTATGATCCTCATCAAAAGGTTCTTACAGATTAGCCGTTAGCCAGTAGGTGATGATTTGCCAGCTATGAAGTTCAAAGCACTACCAAAGTACCCTAATACTGAGAACCCTTCTATTCAATACTCCCATTCTATTCACTACTACATGTATTGGTTTTCTTAGAATCATCTTGGAAAAATATTAAATTTATCTGGTCAATGGGCAAATGCTAAATCTGTACCAACCTTTTAAAAAAATAGTTTATTTGTATTGACACGTGTTCTCGATAAACAAATTTGTGCTCATCACTATTCAGTCCTTCCTTGTAAAAAAATAAAATAAACCATATACATGCATAAAGATTAATAACATTAAGATTATCTCTTAAATAAATCAAGGTGTATAAAACTAAAAACTGCTGAACCAAAGAGTTAATCCTGCCAGCTTGCATGAACTGCCAGAAAGGAAAGCATTCATGTGTTTATTTGTGACAAAAGCCAGTAGCAAGAGGATGGATGCAGAAAGAGAACTTTACAGAACCACCCCCACCCACACGCATTGTGATTCCAACAGCAGCCATTCTACAGCGATCGGAGTCAAAGCTCTTCTGCTCTGTGCTGCTTGGTCAGGAGTTTTCACAATAGCCGGCGCCTGTTCTTTGGGTCTGGTTTGGGTATAAATGCCTCCTCACCAGCTGGGAAACCAAAGCAACAACAAGGCCAATCGAGTCCTTATCGCCATGGGGAAGGTAAGAGCCACATAGGAACACCACCCAGCACCCCCCCTTCATCATCATCTTCACTCACAGTTAGTGTCTTATGGATGATGGCTTCCTTTCACCCCAAACAGATTGTGTTCTACGAGGACAGGAACTTCGCGGGACGCTCCTACGAGTGGAGCGGCGACTGCTCCGACATGTCCTCCTTACTGAGCCGCTGCCACTCCTGCAGGGTGGAGAGCGGCTGCTGGATGGTCTACGACCGCCCCAACTTCATGGGCAACCAGCACTTCCTCAGGAGGGGCGAGTTCTCGGACTGCATGGGCATGTGGGGGTGGAGTACCTGGCCCAGGTCCTGCCGCATGATCCCCATGGTAGGACTTTAACTCTGACTTCATCCTACAGCAAAGTCCTCGCGTTATTACAGCGTTACGTTACTACAGCGTCACGTTACTACAGCGTCGTGTTACTACAGCGTTACGTTACGTTACTACAGCGTCGCGTTACTACAGCGTCGCGTTACTACAGCGTCATTCCCGAAGTCACGTGTTCGGTTCTCTTCCCAAACAGTACAGGGGAGCCTACAGAACGAGGATCTACGACCGGGAGAACTTCATGGGCCAGATGATGGAGGTGACGGATGACTGCGATTCCTTCATGGATCGCTACCACTGGGCCGGCGGCTGCATGTCCTGCCACGTGATGGACGGCCACTGGCTCATGTACGAACATCCCAACTACAGGGGCAGGATGTGGTACTTCGGCCCTGGAGAGCACAGGAACTTCAGGGACTGGGGCGGCGTGAGGTTCATGAGCATGAGGCGGATCATGGACTCCTGGTATTAGTCCCGACGTTTCTCAATACATGTAAACCAGCGAAATTAAATAAATAATCTGGAACAATCATGAATGAGTATTTTGTTGCGTTCCTTTTTGGTATTTATATATATATAAAACCACTCCATTTTGGGTGTTGTCCTCGACCAATCAAGAGGAGTCATGGAGGTAAAACCCCTATGACCCTACAGTGATGGCACAAATACATTCCTAAAGCGTAAAATGCTCAACACCTTGGCCTCTTTAACTGTTCTGGGTACAGTTTTAGATATCTGTTACTGACGATGATATTAATATGGTATATCAATATAACAGTATATCAGCCTGAGGAACATCTAGGAACAGGATCTGATCATAGTTTGCACTGTATCAAACAGGACTCTCACCACCCCCCCCGCCAAAAAAAATTAGCAGGCTTTGCTAAATCAAGTAGCTAGCCACAGCTAGTCATTAGGCATGGTTTTTCGAGCGTAAACAATAAACATACGATAAACAATACACCGTAATTGTTTGTCGTTGTAATTTTATATCTATAATAGCTATTAGCCATTCGGTGGCTCCTACAAAACCGAAAGCCATTAGTAAATTATCCAATAAAACATCAAACAGAGCTGCTCCTTTGAAGCTGTACGATGTGTTGACTTCTTGGGTTTTAAATGAGCATCCAGAACGTTTCACCATCGCACACTGAGCAGCTCCGAGCAATTAGGCTCTGGAAATACTGCGGCTCCAGCTTCGTTAGCAACGCTGAGTTTTGGTTTTTAAATACGAAACTGTCCTCTGGGGCCATTCACTGTCTTTGGTATTTCTGATCACAAGTTTCATAACAAAGTCAGTGATGAATTATTACAAAGCATTTTATGTTTTAAAGCTGTTTAAAGCTGCTTGTTATTGAAGATCTAGAAGCACAGAAAGTTGCGCTTCCAAGAGAAACGCAGGCGCTACTACCCAATCTAACATCCCGCAAACGAAACCCTCCCACTTTCCCGCAACCGAATCTTCGACCAGTAATCAAGTAGCAACATGAAGACGATGAAGGATGAAAACTAAAGCCAGCGTTCGAGTCGGTGAATCACAGTTCAGGACATCCATGAAAAGCAGAGGGACGAAAGGCTAATGAATTCATGTCTTAGTGAAAAGGTTACACTATAGGTTACAAGGTTACACTATAGGTTACAATGTTACACTATAGGTTACAAGGTTACAATGTTACACTATAGGTTACAATGTTACACTATAGGTTACAATGTTACACTATAGGTCTTCCCTGTGGCACAGTAGAGATGACCAGAAGACACAGTACAGAACTAAACGAGAAGCTCTGAATGTAATGAACTTTACTAAGTTTAGAATCAACTTGACTGTAAGGATTTATCTCAGGCCGATGAACAGCAACTGTGTTTTAAATCCAGTCAGATGCATAAAAACAGCATAGTAAAGCATCTCTGAATGACCATAAAAGACATACACAAGCACATTCGCACATATACATACACACACACACACACACACACACACACCACATAGGTACACAAATGTGCATACACCCACACCCCCACCCATCATGCACACCTATAAACACCCACCAAGCACCCCGTTCACACACACACACACACACACACCCCACCCACCCCCACACACCACAGGAGGAGAGTGATCAGGTGTCACAGATTTCATTTTCTCATTCAGGGATGCCCTACACCAGATCTGAACTTAATTTCATTATAGAATCTGAAGGCTTTTACTGCATCCGTCACATTTTGTAGGTCTCTAGCAAATTGCTCTTGACTTCATTTAAATATGTGTGGAGATGCGCCTGCGGTCTGAAGAGGAGGGTAACCGTGCAATATTTACTGTCTGCTCCACCTAGCACTTCTCTCCTTTAAAATCTCCATCTTCCTCCGAGTGTGTGTGTGTGTATAATTCACCTGTCACCAAATGGCTCTATGCTGATCTGGAATATTCTAATCTCCCCACACCTCCATCTTTATCTGTCAACATATTTCTTTTAATGTGACGGCACTTCTTCATACGAGACTTTAAGACGACCTTGAACTTGAAGAGTGGTCTATATGTATAGCTGTTTGTCTATTTGTCTGTCTGTCCGTCCTACTGATGATGCTTTTACTAGCCATAGAACACTTTTCCCGCCTGGCTGGCGCTGACGTCTGGCGCTGAATCAGACTCACCCTCCTGTTTGATCTTCTTAAACTCTTCTTCCTTCTTTAGTTTTGCTTTCATTACCTCGTCAGTTTTAGCTGAGAAGGAGAGAGAGAGAGAGAGAGAGAGAGAGAGAGAGAGCAGAAATGAAAGAGAGACACTGTAAACACAAGGCCTTCAGAGAGAGACACACACACTGTAAACAAGGCCTTC
>JAOXYF010000004.1:22132143-22134341 GCA_028565775.1 Sternarchorhynchus goeldii
AACCTGCTCCGTTAAAGAACTCCAGGATGTAGAAAACCAACAATAAAAACAGACCAGCGTTTTTCTGAGTGTTACTGAGACCGACTGGCAACTCATAAGCCAAGGAAATCACTTACATTCAGGCCTTGAATAATGTCCCTCTCGTTTTTCCGTACTTCATAAAACAGGTTCCTGTTGAGTTTGGGGTCTGATAAAGAGTCTGCATAAGCACAGGAAGGTTTTTCAGGGAGGATTTTCTTCAACAGCGTTTCTCGCAATATTCGAGGGTTCTTCAAAGCAACTCCGCACAGAGCAGGCAAGCAAATCAACGATTATTTACACTCCATACACCGGGACCATTTAAGGTACTTTACAAATGAAAGGGAAGGAAATTGAAAAGACAGGAATATGTGGAAGAGTGTCTTAACAGCGGGTGCGCACTGCTCTACAAATCACCACACGCGTATCACTCCGCATCACACTCAAACTGGCGCGTGTGATGAAATATTCAACTTCAGCGTCTGCCTGCCCCATCACCAGCTGCCCTGACAGAGAACAGCGTGATTTTCTTCAATTATCTAAGTGAATACTGGAGGTTCGCTTAGGGAAACGGGACACAAGTGGGAATTTTTGTTTTCATCACATCCTGCTTAAAGCTTTGGCAGATCTATGCTGGTTTATTAATGGCGGGTTTCGTACAAAGCTGGAAACACACACACACACACACAGCTGTGCATGTTTGCTTTGGGCCCTGGCCTGTGTTGAATGCGTACAGCCTTTCCTCTCCACCTTCATCCTCCTCTCCACCCACATCATCTTCTCTCCGACCTCATTATTCTCAGCGTTCTCTCTGCCCTCCGAGTTCGAGCCCTGTCTGACTCTCCAGCGGGTAGGAACTCTGTATACGCACTTCACCATCTGGGTGGTGAAGGCCTGTCCTGTTGGGTAACGGTGTGGATACACCAGGCTGGGCCTGGGTCGGACACCCTCTACCCTACCTCCATCCACCTCCACCCACTGGGTGGTGCCCTCCTCCCGCTGGGCCCTTTGCTCCGCCACTCAGTCTCTCCAGCTCTTTCTTTCGGTCTGTTGTAGGCGTGCATAGACCCATCCCACATCCAACCACACATCTCCAACCACACGTCTCCAGTTTACTCATCACAGTTTACACGCATGTGTTGGTCACTTTAAAAACAAACAAACAAACAAACAAACAAACAATAATAATCGTGCATGGCAAATAAGACTTGATTCCTGTTTATATATGTAGTAATCATGGGGGCCTATATGTAACATTAAAGGGGTGTGTGTGTGTGTGTGTCCCATGAATAAAGTCATATAGGCTTTGACGAACAGGCAGATCAGGCCACACCCCACTGAGAGTGACTGAGAAGGGGAACCCCCGCACATGAAAGCGATACACACCAACAGCCACACAAAGGCGCCCACTTGGAGGGGACCAGCGTCCGCCGGAGCAGATGCACCTCCACGGGGCCCCAGCTGGAGGAGGGACCTCCCAACAGGGGAGGAGCTAGCATTTAAACAGCTGGAACAAAGAGCCAAAGACATGGTGGTCTCCATGGCCACACCCCACAGGAGCTGGAGGTCAGCGGTGGGCGGGGCTGCCAAGGGGGCAGGAGGCGGGGCTCCAGGCAGAGAGAAGATTTTTACATTTCTCCTCTCTTACCCATCGGAGATGCGTGCACTTGTGTGAGTGTGTTAAGAGAACAGTGGAGGTCTCCCCTTGGGGTGGATGCAACAAGTCAGGTGGAAGAAAGAGGGTTATGTGACTGGAAAAAGGGCAATCAGGGTAAACGAGAACAGGAGAGGAAGGAGTCAATCGGCCAACCGGTGAGCTCGCCCAGTCCAGCCCAACCCAGCCCAGCCAATCAGCCACGGCCCCGCCAAGACTAACAGTCGTCGTCTCTCCGCTCGCTCTCGCTTCTCCTAAAGCTCATTTTCATCATTTTGCTTAAAATATTGATAATCAATTAGCACTCGGTCTGTTTTGCTTCAGGAGCCGTGTCTCAGCCTGTCGGGCTGCCGGAGCGAGTTCGGCCCTGGCGGGCAGTTCATCTCCTCCTGGGCTGCTCGTGGCCTACGTGCCCGTCATTAGGAGGGAGAACACGGCCCCGGGTGCCATCACCTATTCTCTTTCATTACAGCCAAGATGGTGAAGGTGTGTGTGTGTGTGTGTGTGGGGGGGGGGGGGGGGGGTT
>JAOXYF010000004.1:22179083-22200278 GCA_028565775.1 Sternarchorhynchus goeldii
TGCCCCCCCCCACCTCCTTCATACAAGTAATTCACTTTAAAATTTGTCATTCGTAACATATCTGGAAGAAGAGGTGAGTGCAGTCACACAAAGCAAAGAGACACAGAGCATGTTTCTGTGAGTGGAGACGTGAGCTGGTGGGGGTCGTTGTCTGTGAGTGGGGACGTGAGCGGGTGGGGGTCGTTTTCTGAGAAGATCTCAAATGATCTTTGAATCATCCTAAGTTATCCGCGGAAATTATTGTGAGCTTTGCATTTATTTATTATTACATTGTTATCGCAGGGCCTGCAACAAAACACTACACCAGCGGTGTGCTACAGGAAATACAGAAACCATCCAATCCAAACCATGCAACATAAGAACTACCCAATCCAACGCCCTGCCATTCGTTCCAAGCTACACCACTCCTCCCTGTTCCCTCTGAACCAGCACTGATTGCCCATCACATATAATGCACCCTGACGAAACAGCATGAATTATTAAACCCAAGACAGAAGGTCCTAAACGACTGCATCCTGGACAATGTAAGCGACCAGGGGGCTTAAATAACATGTCGCTTTCCTATTCGTTTCTCTGTTATGTCTTGGACAGCCAGAGGAACATTGGAGACTTTAGCCACCACAACGGAGTAGAAGTTCATCTCCTAGAGAAACAGCCACTAAGCACCTCTGCAGTGCTAAATAACAGCCCCAAACAAACATCTCACAACAGAAGGGATAAAGAGCAGCTCGAACTTCAACCCACCACAGTAGGTTTTCCTTTCCAGCGATATTAAGTTTAGAGTCATTTAATGATTTCTGCACATCACACAAGGGGACCGCTTGTAATACTGGAACATCAAATTAAAGCACAGACAACAAAGATGGCCGTTGGGTTGCCTGTAATCTAGTGTTAGCTGTACAAAGCAGATGTTGGCATGTCACTTACCCAGCGACAGAAAACACTCAAACTACTGTTGCAATGAACTTTCAGCATGCTTCAGCAATGAAGATCGCACGTGTGCTCATCTCCGATCGCACATGTGCTCATCTCAGTCAGAGGTCACGCCACTCATCTGCTTTCCTAACTGCAATTTTTCTATTTCCATCATGAATTTTTTTACATTTATTGATCACACTTAAAAGTCTAAATGAACTGCTTTTTGGGGCACAAGAGAAATAAAAACTAGACTCCCTAAAGCTGTAGCTAACTAAAGATGTAGCTAACAACGGTGTGACTTACCGTGAAGGTTTACTAAATCTACAGCCCCTGCACAATCTACAGTCCCATGCACAATTTGTCACAGCACCTGGACAGTTTCTGTAGCGCTACTGGATGTGTTGTGTAGTGGGCCGAAAGCAGCGACACCAATGTGTGTTAAAAACCCCAGCAACACCGCTGGGACCGACAAACCTGCTCAGAACTCGCTACAGTGTCAGCGTTCGTGCTGCGTTTGTACAACAGGCAGGTCCTTTGCTCAGTACGTGACAACCCGGCCCTTAATGGCTAAACTTTTAAAGTGCACCTGTAACACAGGGCCCAGTGGAATGCAGGTACAATGCAGGGAAACTTGGAGGGTGGATGCACATAGCAGTGGATGGTGTCTACTTAGACTCGGTTGAAGCCCCACCTCCTTTCCCGGTCCCGGGAGCGCGTGCGACTACGCCGGCTGGACTGTTTGCTGCGGCTGGTCACCCTGCTCCCCGAGGAGCTGGAGGAGGAGGAAGAGGAAGAGGAGCGACGTCTGTGCTTCCTCCTCCGCCTGCTGCGGCCGTCGTCCTCGCTGTCCGACGAGTGGCGACCCATGTCCTCGCAGTCCCTGAGCCGCGTAGGAACAGAGCAAATCAGTCAAACGATGAGAACAAGGTTGTTGAAAAACGGAACGCCAGCTTAGCACAGAGCGCACAAGCCTCGCTTCCATTTAAAACGACGTCCAATTATCAACTCGTTCAAGCCATATTCTACGTCCTTTTATTAACAAGTTACTACGACTTTCTTAGCAGGGAAAAACTCACAGCCGATTAAATTGGTCAATGTTCTGCTGCTCGCCAGCAGGCTGGAACTCCAAAATGTTTTATTAGTAGGTTATTAGTTTATTAATGAGTTATTAGTAGGTTAGCTAGCTAGTACTTTCTAATCAAGACATAATTCTCCAGCTTAATTTGAGGCTGACACAAGAAGTTGTCTACAAATATGCTTAAGAGACGCTGCATTTTGCTAAACAAATGATTAATATGTCGTTTCGTTTCCTAAGATCATAGTACGAGATCAGGTTTGAACTCGACCACATCAATCATAACAGAGAATTGCCAGGTTAGCAAGCAGCATTTAATCGGATAGTGGACATTATTAAAGGGAACATTTAAACACCATTCAATTGATCACTTTTAAACTTTACAATAAAGGGTACGACAAATGCCAGCATGAATCCAATCCTTCCCAATAATATTCTCCAATAATATTTGGAGTATTAAGCCAGCTATTTGTCGCAGTTATGTAGCGTAGCTAGCTAAGCTATGCTAGGCAGCTACCGTCAAGCGAGCGAGCTCTCAAGACAAGGTAACTTCAGACGTCGCGCTGTACGTAACAGCAATGTGTGCTTTCCTTCAATATACATAGTACATTTACCGTGATTTGGGACAATAAAACCAAATGCGTACTCAACTCTTACCGTTTCCTGAATATATAATTAGTCTCCTATATGTACGTATCTTCAGAAAACTCAAACACCGGCGCCATGAAACGACACAAAAGGCATTAATAATCGATACCGAACACAACGAGAAACGAAAGACTGCGAAATCAAATTCTGAGCAATCGATCATCTCCCCAGTGTCTCGGTCACGGGCACAAACTTTACCTTATATTTACGCATATGCGTTCACGCGCGAAGTATTTTATAAAGAATAAGAAAACAATGGCCTTGTCTTCGCACGTTTTTGATTTTTGGCTCGTCAACGCTAAAATCTTAAGCCTGAGCCTTCGAAAAGTATCATATTAAAAGATAACGAAGGTATGAGTTACTCCTTAGCTATTATATCATGATTTCCCAGTAGCGACTACCAGGAATGCGCTTTCTTGATCTGGAGAACCTATGACGTCCTGATAGCCTGTTGGCCACCATGAGCTAAAACGGGAGAAGAGACCAGCTTTCGAAAATTACCTGACCCAGTAGCCCAAAATAATCACCTAACAGATTCACTCTTCCAATCTTACATAAAATGATAACTGATAACCAACAGCTCAACAGCTCAACAGCTGTTCTGCCAGCTGAATGTAAAATCGTTGTACTCATAATAACATTTTTGACACTATCATTTAACAAAATAGTGTTTGTTCCGTTTGTGAATAGTTTTCCTCTTTGGGTGTGTCGAGAGAAAACAGACATGTACAAAAATAACTGTTTTATGTTTAAAATATTTTCAAACAAAACTGTATAATTTCAAATGTCATGCGCGCGAATAAACATGTTATATTTGTAGCCTTCTATTGACAGAACCCGGGAATAATTCTTCACCTGGAAAGTCAGAATTATAGATTAAATTATTCGACGAGTCTCGGTACATAGACTTAAATATAATGATCCTCAAACAAACCCTCAGTATAGTGAGAGTAGTTCACTTACACAGAGACTTGTAGGCCTAAACATGAGTATGTCAGCGGTGTCGTCTGTACAACTTTTAATATCGTATAATGAGTAAACTGTACGAGGTTCAGTTATTCCTACTTTTGGCGAATGCAAGAATATGTAGAAGACGCCAGGAAATAGCCTAAAAATAATTAATGACCGTTGTTCCGAAGACATCATAAATATTTAATAAGGCGACTTGTTGGAAAAACGTTGGCAAATGGTATTTCATATAGATTATCAATAAGCGCCCACAATTTTACTTCCACCGACATAATATTTTCTGAAGATTCCATATCTTGATGTATTTTGTCTTTTTAATTTCCTCCAAATTGCTACGCCCCAGAGGCATTTATACCTTAACCGAAAATTATGTATTATTTATTCATTACTTATTCGTTTTCAAATATATAATAATTTAAACTATGTGCGTAGTTTTCAAGACTAATAACCTGGAGCGCGGGTTCAAACAAAATACTTTGTAATTAACCAATCGAATTCCTCTAAAATGGCACAAGGATTGCAGTTGCTCTCGCCTCTGGGACTGTATTGTCTTTAGTCTATATTTAAGAAGGCTTAAAGATGTGCTGTCACTGATATGTTCTAATCAAACGTTTGCATTTAAAGCTCTACACGATTTAAGAAGTCTTACAGAAATTAATTCCCTTAACGTTTATTATAAACAGCGGATTACAATGTTAACCACATTTATAGTCGATGATAACTGATTCGCAGGCTATTTATTGTCAAAGGTTAATAGGTTGCTCCGTCTTCCGTCCGCGAAACCGTGTCTCCACGTCAGTGAGCGTTGGAATTATAACAGGGATAAAAGCTACATCTTTATTCTGATCTGTCAGATGCTGCTTTCATCGTTTTTGTTCAGATTGTAATATTCACAGGCCTATATCAACTGAAGATTCTATTAGCGTCACTTAAACACAATGACCATCAAGCTCGTAATAATAAAAATAATAAAATAGATCTGCGTTGAAAATGTTTATAATAGCCTTTAAATGAGCTGAATTCGAGTCTATTATCTTGCGTGAGAAATGAACCTAAATACTGAAATCAAAAGCAGGTTATTACTATTTACAGTCTGCTACTGAGTTTAGATCAAGACGTCTAACTGCAGCAATTATGCTGTTACTGCACGTGTCACTTCCATTATCGCGCAGCGCGAGCTTAATCCGTCTCGGTCCACTCTTTACCTTTTCCCGCGTCTCTGTCGCGCTCTCGCTTTTTTTCCCCCCCAAAGATCAAAGAGTTGCTGAGGAAGCTCCTTGTCCATGTGTTCTCATCTGCACGCCACGAGCCTGTCATTTTCAGGTTTGGCCACACCCCTGCAGAGCTCCCATATCCCTAGTGTTTAAAAAAAAGACAAAAAGTAACTCATGACAATTGCAACGGATCCACGCTTAATTACATTAATTTGTCCGTCTTGTCAATCTTGGATTAATGGCCAATAGCATCCTCGTGAGGATGATCTGAATCTAAGGGGTTGATAAGACACCCCCCCCCCCGCCCCCTTCCAGCCTGTCCGTGCGCGGCTATGGGAAGGGGCTCTTCCCGGCTTCCTGAGGGGAGGTAATTTGCACGGATCAAGGGGCAGGCATTGCAAAGTATAAATAGTGTGACTTCAATAGCGGATCAGCAGCAGGTCTGTACTCTGTAACAAGAGGAATTGGCTAAGATCTTTACGTTTAGCAGCGCACGAGCTCCAGAGTTGGCAACGACATCACCTCGCGTTTAGGTCGAAAAAAAAGGAGCACTATTGATGTCTTATCGTAGGCTGTTGAGGAACTGAGCGCGAGAGAGAGAGACGGAAAAAACGCTTTTTTCCTCCTTGGGAGAGCAGTAATGGAAGAACTCACTGCTTTTGTGTCTAAATCTTTTGATCAGAAAGTGAAGGAAAAGAAGGAGGTGATCACGTACCGGGAGGTGTTAGAGACCGGCTCGGTGCGAGGTAGAGAAACTCTCCCGGCCGAACCGAATCGCGAGGACGTGAACGCAATTGCTCGAGGAGCCACGCGATCGCCGGGCAGGGAACCGGACATGGTTGGGCCGGAGAGAACGAGGGACGCAGGCAGTCCGAAACTTACAGACGGTAAATGTTCATGTTTTCCTTTATGCGCGTTTTTGTTCTTTCTGTCGTAAAAAAAAAAAAAACGATCGAACTTCTTGTTTGTAACGTTTAAAAATATCCTGCTCATTATTCATTCACGCGTATGGCCTCTATGTCCTTAAATAATGTGATATATTTAAACTGCAATTCTGCATTTATAGAGAAAACGTTTGCAAAAGTCACGCAAATACTTTTATCAAGTTATTATTTTTCGAGACCTGAAAACAGATTTATATAGCATTGCAAGCAGGTTGAATAGAACATAATCAAAAGTGTCTTCGAGAACGAGAAAGAACAAAATATATGTAAAGTGAACGTGTTTATGTTCCAAACATAGACACATGTCTGCGCCTGTGGTTGAGTTTAGCGATCTACTGTACCCTCAACACATAACGTAATAGTGAATTGTTAGAGAAACCTATTTAGTTATAAAAACTTACAGAAAAATATTTGTGCCACAACTAGACTATACCAAATTAGTGTCAGTGTACCATGACACCCCGCTAAACAGCGAATTAGGCGGTTTAAAGGGCTAAATTGTAAAATTATAATGTGTTAGCGATAAAAACAAACACTCAGTTCAACAACTCAAACAAGATTCTAAGATAAGAAAGGCCTGTAACAACAATCATAATAAGTAATAGGCCTACTAACACAGTAATAATAATAATAATAATAATAATAATAATAATAATAATAATAATAATAATAATAATAATCAATATTGTGGTGGTTAAATTATAGTTACGCACAATAAATTTGTGTTAATTTACACATTAAAAGAGAATTAAAATCTAAACATTGTATCTAATATTCTAAGAGAGGGTAGTGGAAATTAGCGGCCTATATTGGTTATTATTTTATGTTGATATTATAGCTAAAAAGATTTACTGAACTGTTCATCCTTACTGGCGGCAACGTGCATAAAATAACAGGCATGTCCGAGTTTTTCAGTATGCTAGCGAGAAACTGCATATGCATAAAGAATAAATAATTAAAGAGCTCCTCTTAGAAGGACAAAACACCCGTGAATGGTACCAGCGTGGATACTGAAGCACAGCCACGCGGTAGTTTTGGCTCGGGGTGGCCTCGTTAGAATCCCTGGGTTAAACCCTCTCAGATCACCGTGCCGTTAAAGTCTCCACGCTCGTTACATTTCTTCTCTGTGTTCTCCGTGAAGGTAATACGGACATGAAAGAACGAAAAGAGGACTCTAAAGCGACGGATGACGAGACACAGACCAAAATCAAACAGAGGAGAAGTCGGACTAACTTTACTCTGGAACAGTTAAACGAGCTCGAGAGGCTGTTCGATGAGACGCACTACCCGGACGCTTTCATGCGGGAGGAACTGAGCCAGCGTCTCGGTCTCTCCGAAGCCCGCGTGCAAGTAAGAGGCTTTACCTTTGCTTTCTATGGGAGCTGTAGTGTTGCTCTGAGTAGCGGGAATTCACGGGAAAGGCTACCGGACCCACGTTTGTTCTTCCGCGAAATTCTGAACTATACTGCAATATGCTGTCAGAATTTGTAGCCAACGGCGTGGTCTGGTTTTAGGCAAAGGTGGTTTCAAATGTGGAAATACATGTTTCTTCAGTTGATGTAGGTTATTGCCAATTCACTCATAACTCGTAATTAGGCCTACGACCTTGGTGATTAAGAGCTGTAGGCCTACAGAAAACATAGCCAAGCTTTTACTGCAGAATTATATAATCACCTGGCTGAGGTTATATAATAAAAATATAATGTATAAAAATGTACGTAAATACGTAAACAAGTAATAATGTAAATAAGGTCGGTGTAAGTATGTGTATTAGGCCGTAGGCGATCTTAAATGAAATATATTAAAATTAGGCTATTATTGTTTTATTTAGATTAATTCATTTGTGAATTGCTTTATATGGAATACAGAGCAGATTAAATCTATATAATGAGCAAAATAAAAAATTTTTTTGCTAATTTTGTGCACGTTACCCCTACAGGCAACATCTGTAGCATATTTTTTTTCGAAAGGAAAAGACCATCTGTACAGAAACATAATAAGCGGGTCTTCGTTAAGGGCTTAGTCTACGGGTAACAAGAGACGAGCAACTGAGCCGAGTAATGACAATCAACATAGACATCGGTTTTTGATGTGACTGATCAAAAAATAAAAAAAAATACCACGAACAATATATTTTTCAGAATCTTTTATCTATTCATTCCCAGGGCGGTAGAAACGACAGAGATAGGCCATACTATTCGCTTTGTGAATATACAACTCCTTTATAAAATTGTAAAACGGCTCCAAAAGACCTCCCTCGAAAAAGTTAAATCAGCTCCTCGTTTTGACGCTTGTCCCAGTGCGAGTTGGAATCTTACCAAAGCGCATTGTATCCTCAGCAAGGCGACGGCTCGCGGATTAACATAAATTATGTATAATTTTTACCCAAATAAAGATCTGATGCTTTTCCGTCTTTAGTAGCATTCATAGACACGACCACACTGCAGGTTGAAAGCGTTCTCACTGGCCACATTTACAAAAAGCATGCGCGTTCCTTAGATATTAGACAACTAGCTTAGAAAATTAGTTTATGATTGTGTTTACAGAAAAAAAAATGTTTGAGGAAAGAAAAACGATAACCTAGGCTACTGGGGACCTTCTTTATATGCTCAATTTGTTCTTCTTTTAAACTGGAGAATAATTTGTCAGTTTCGTTATCAGCCAATGTATCGTGTTAATTGTTTATCGAAATCAAATATTTCACTTTCAATGATAAGGCTCCCTCCGTTAACAGTAAAGTTGAGTCAAATTGATAAACTGTGCTTTGGGTTAATCTGTTCACCTCTCTGTGGGGGATTCAAAGTAGATTAACATAGTAATGAGACGCCTAATCTCAAAATCCCAGATACTCATAACAAAAAATAACATTTTGAATAAAAGAGATTGACTCAAAACACATATCTTCAAAGAGGCTTTGTGCCGAACTTGTTATGACAGTAATTAAACTGAACTGCACGGCAATAAACGAATCAGTAACATAAATTTTCTTGCAGATAAAGGTAATTAATTTTGCCCGTCTACTAATGCGAGCGCTATTGTCAGATAGCCTTACTCAGATGTCCAAGGCTATAATCTCATGCTGGTATTTGGTATCAGAACGTCGATTTGGTTCTTCTGGGACGCTAATGGAAAGATGAAACCTGTGCTGAGAAGGGTAGTTTATTACGGTCCAATTTAACATGCGCATTTCGATCAAGCTTTTTCTTCGGTTATTTATAAATTTCTAATCCTCCTATTTTGTGGTTTACTGAACGTTTTCTATTTCGTATGGCTGCCTTCTCGTTGTAAAACCTAATAATTAAAATCTGGGGTTAAGCATCATTAATATTTCAGAGGTCCTCTGGGATATAGTTTTGCTGCGGTTGTTGTCATTTTGAGACGAATTACACGTGCCCTTGCAAGCAGCTGTCAATCACGGCTCGCTAATGAATTTCTCTCCCCGCAGGTTTGGTTTCAAAACCGGAGGGCCAAGTGCAGAAAACAGGAAAATCAGTTACACAAAGGTGCGTCACTCCTTTCAACGTGTTTGCCTCTATTTGAAAAGCGAATATTTTTTTTCGACTCATGAGCGAGCTCCGGGTGTGGGACCGTATCCAAAGGTTCAGCAGTATCCAATCATTTAGGTTCATTTAGGTTCAGCAGTATCCAATCCTTAGTCGTGACCTGCTTTTAGATCTCATATTTAATATTTAATGAAAGGGGGGTAAACGATCCTGACTAGTTCTTAAGTTTTAATTAAGCGCTGTTTCAAGTTTAACAATACACATTTATTTGAAATAAAATGGAGGTAGTTTAAACAGGGCTGATGTTGTGATATAATCCGTGCTGAGTCTGGAGTGTGCTCGCGATAGTTTAAACCACGAGTGAAAGAGAATCACGCGGACATATCCCATCTCTTTGCAGGGGTACTCATCGGAGCCGCGAGTCAGTTTGAAGCGTGTCGCGTGGCGCCATATGTCAACGTGGGAGCTTTGCGGATGCCGTTCCAACAGGCAAGTGACGTTGAGGCGCGTGGTCTTTGACAAACCCAGTGCCCAGAGATCCGTCCTGGCAAAAGCTCGGTCCAACTGCTATGAAAGGAAACCTAGGTTCTGGTGTGGATGCATTTAGCTAATACTCTTCTAGGGTCATCTTACATTATATCAGTCCCCAAGTGAAATCACTTGAACCCTATAAGAGCGCGGATGTATCTTTCAACCGCTCTTCTCAGCGACCCGAAAGCCAGAATGACACACGTGAAGCCGTCAATTTGTTTAGCAGTTTGAAACCATATTTAAAGGGGGTACAACTGTAGACTTACATGACATCATTTATGCACACGCCCGAACGTTTACAAATGAATATCGTGTTCCATTTCTCAGTTACAGCACTGAAACGATTATAGCTGCCCTCTCTTAAGTTAATGTGTTTTTCCCCCCTCTCTCTCCACTCGTGCGTCCGTAGGATAGTCATTGCAACGTGCCGCCCTTCTCCTTTCAGGTGCAGGCGCAACTGCAACTTGACAGCGCTGTGGCCCACGCGCACCATCACCTGCACTCTCACCTGGCGGCGCACGCACCTTACATGATGTTTCCTGCACCGCCATTTGGGTTGCCCCTGGCGACGCTCGCGGCAGAGTCCGCCTCGGCGGCCTCAGTGGTGGCCGCAGCCGCAGCCGCTAAGAACAGCAACAAAAACTCCAGCATCGCAGACCTCAGACTGAAGGCCAAAAAACACGCGGCGGCGCTTGGACTGTGACACGCGGACAACGCGCATCCAAACGTCTGCGCCAGCGGCGTAGAATCCAAACAACAACAACGAAATGGCATATTAAGTGAAAACAAGGACATTATTTATGTTTTCTTATGAAGGACACACCAGAATAAAGAATAGGCTATTTATGAGAAATAGACAGCAAAACAAACAAAGAACACAAACTGTGAAATAGGCCTATTTCTGGATCTCCAACTGGAGAGTGAGAGACGTAGTTTACACGCAGACCTCTGCAATGCGAACTGAAGAAACAGAGATTTGAGATGGGAGACCAGAGGAGGAGGCGTTGTCAAAGACAAACTTGTTCCGAATATAAAATGACGCAGCTGGGACGTTCGATTCTTGTGTGACAAACCGAACACTTCTGCGCAGTTTTTGTTTTAATCCGTCATTGGTTATCTTAAAAAAAACAAAGAGGCTGGCCTCGCTATATCTGAAACAGAGTTTCTCTTACAAAGGAAACTATGGATGTTTGTGCGCTAAGACAGGAACAACAGCGTAAATCATAAAGGGTTCTTCCTACTCTCTGCCAACACGAGAGCTCGGTGTCGCAGTATCTTGTCCTCGCGGATGACGTAAGCTTAGTACCGTTCAGGTCCTTGAATCACTTGGAGGAATTTAAACACTCATGTGAATACTCTGGGGGTTCACGAGCTCTATTGCAAGTGGAAATACAGTAGGATTTAATAACCTTTACGTTAAAAAAACTCAAACGTTTTACTTACTATTATTACTGAGTGTATGGTGAATTTAATCACATATCAGGTCCTTATCCAGTACAAAGTGTCCACTTCTTGCAGCTAAACAACACTGAGGTCCAAGTGTTAATGTATAGATTATACCGAGAAGATTTTACTGCGCTTATGATAATTGTTATTGTTGAGGTACGGGGCACATGTACAATATGTTAATACAAACGGAAATTATTTTTTTTATTTGGTTTTTGTGTTTCATAAACATATTGTGGGTACACTTCGTTTTTGTTTGGTTTTTTTTGTCTTTTTTTTTTTGCTTTCTCACCGTGTGAAAACCATGTGGATCTCTGTAAGGTCGGTTTTTTTTTTATAACGGTTAAAGTAAATACGTACCCGACAGCATTCTCGAACATCCTGCTATGTCACTGAATTTATTTTAACATTATTCAAACTATAATTTCTTCGTTACTGTGAAAAGTGAACTCACCCGAACAGTGTTTTCGAGTCATAATAAATCCACAGAAATTTTCTATTAATATCCGTGTTATTGTCCTACAAATTAATTTTAGAAACAGGCCTATTTTTTGTGATAAAATATTGTTGGATTGTCTGTCCAACGTCTGTAACATCAACAACTAACTTAATGTTTCTTTAAAAGGCATGTTCAATTTGAAACACGTCATTCAGTTATTTTCAGTTTTTTAGGATACAAATCTTAATATATATATCTCCAAAATCGTAAAAACTGAATGAATGCAAAATACATTTTTAAAAAAATAAAACTGATAACTGTTACTATTTTCCTTATGGTTCGTTAGATAAATGAAAAGTGGACGCAAAAAGTTTTGTTGATGAGTGATTTAGCGCTGTTTCTGAATTAAATATTAATTCCTGAGTGGATTTTTTTATTGTTGTTTGGCCGATAATTTTGCCCAGTTAGGACTCTGCAGGGAGTTCATTAAGCGCGCAGAAGGGTTTCTTCTGCTTATGACATCACAGCCGCAGCTGAACTTGTAACCCGGACATTGGGCCAGCGCTTCACGTGTTAAACTGTGTTCATTTATAATAAAGTCAAATCTCCAGCTGTGGCGATTAAGCATGACGCGTAGACCTTGACTTTTCCAAAGTAAAATGAATTTCTTTTAAAAGCGAATATAAAAAAAAACGTCAGAATGTTGTTAGCCTATGTATAATTAACTCCCAATTACCGCACAGTCCTAAAAATGTCTAGGAGTTACGTCGATATGAACGCGTTAACATGACGTTTGATAAAGTGTCGACATGGACACGTCAATATGACGTTTGAGAAGGCGTTCGGCTCGCGGCTCGCTTTGAGCTGCGAGTTCGGTGTATCTAACATATGGCGCGTGTCGTCGGTATTGACCCTGCCAACAAATAGCTCGCCTATTAAATTAAGTTTTATCAAGTCCACGTATTTAAAAGCATGTATTCATTGGATTTATATAAGCGTATTTCTTAAATAACGGTAGAAACTGATCAAACTACAGTTAGCCTGCTAAGGTCTTATGGTTTGTGCGTGCGGATAGGGGTCTCTAAGAGAACACGAGTTAGTTATAGCTTCAGACAGGTCTATTTAGACTATTGTTTTATTCGATATAAAACTATATTACGTCTTATACACCATAACAGGATATATTATTGTCGAACGACATTCTTTTAAACAATCTTTTTTTTTAATGTTTTAACAAGGCATCTAGTACTGTGAACATTGTTCATAGAATCACGTAATAAAATGACGCGATTTCTATACCTGTCGATAGTTTTCTGGTTTATCAACCTGGTTTCTGGTTTATTTACCTGCAGTACCTTCACTGAGAATTTGACCGTGTGTCGCCAGCCCTAGGCTGGTTTTAATACAAAGCAATGTCTTAGGCTTTTAATTAATACTGCTCTCAGTCATGCATAGGATAAGGAGTGCTTGTGTATCGGATCTTTCAGTTGGACTGAAAAGACGCCAGTGGTATTGAATTATTGATTCTCCCTGGTTCTTAGAGGAGACCGACCTGTGAATGCGACCGTTGCGCGGAGCGCTAGACGCGATTAATGGAGGCCAGATCATCACTCCATACTTGACCAATTTAGCGAGCAGTCCCAGGTCGTTCTTGACACTGTAGATTGCGTTAACACTAGGAGCAAAAGTCTCGATGTTTTTTCTACAGGCATCTTTATAACGTGACCACAGAATAGCCTGTTTGAATCAATGCTTTTGATTTCACTTTGACCTGTATGCGGTTACAGCCTAAGACGACCAGGACTAAAGACCCGATGTTCTTGCTTATTTCCTCTCCACCAAAGAACAATTAGTGCCTCTAAAGTACTGTTATTAATGTCCTAATGGACTTAAACTTGACTTACATCTGGACAGCTTTTAACACAAGGCCTCTCTGGGCGCCCTCTTCCCTGCCTCTCTCCGCTCGGCGTTATCAGAGACGCAGAAGGTCTTTAAGAGCACTAGGAGACCACCGGACGGGGACAGTAAAGTGCTACTCAGATTAGCGCTGGAAAGAGCGCTCACCGACTCTTTCCTTTCCACACGCTCTCCAGACGGCCGGCTTCACGCCGCCTCCAGCAGCCATGCTGCCTCCAGGCATACCAACCCACCTCCCCCCCTCGCGCACTGACTGTCGCCCCTGCGTTTCCACACCCTCCCCTCTCTTCCCTCCCCACTCTGATTCTGCAACTCAGCAGTGCAAATCGGCAGAGCAACATCTTTATGGGACTGTGGTGGACACTCGTAGTAACGAAAGGATACCGGGGACCATTTGAACCCCCGGAGACTCGGAATTTTTACCCCCAGGGCAGCGATAAGGAAGCGAGTATTACACTGTAATCCGTTTCCATGGCACTCATCTCTTCTCATGAACTGTCTACAGTCCATATCAGGCCTTCATAGCCTGTTGCTAAATTTACCACCATACAGTTTGCCAGGGAGTTAGCGCTGATTCATTTCCCGGGGAAAAAAAAATCTAGAATAATAAAAACACTTGGACTTCTATCAGGAGAGCCCTTGGCTCAAAATCTTGCTCAGAGAGAACAATTCCACACAAAAGTGTTGGCGACTTATGTAATAACAAGGTGATTTCTTTTTTTTAAAATAAGGCACATGGTGGAACTACTGTTCCCTCTGAAATTGTTATGATATTTAGTGCGTTTCCAAGCCCTTGAGAGACGGGCGGAGAGGGGGAGTGCGTTTGAGTGTGTCGAATGACTTTTGAATCAATCCTCGAACTTGCACTAAAAGACAGGAGACAGAGATAGAGAGGAAGAGAGAGAGAGAGAGAGAGAGAGAGAATAGAAGGAGCATAAGCTCTCTAAAGGTTTGCCTTTGTTTTATATTAAGTGCTCTGACAGAGAAATGCACACACACACACACACACACACACACACACACACACACACACACACACCACCACACAAAAGACACACACATCATGAGGCTGGGGAGATGAAAGGGCGACTTCAAAGGGCCGAAACGCAGTGAGAAAAAAGACCGGCCCAAAACAAGCCTTTGCTCGCCCAATTAGACCCATCGCATGAACCTCTCGCCCCTCACTCCTCTCCCCTCACTCCTCACCCTTCACTCCTCACCCTTCACTCATCTCCCCTCACTCCTTACCCTTCACTCCTCGTCCCTGCACCCCTCACCCTTCACTCCTCGTCCCTGCACCGCTCACCCCTCGCTTCTCACTCCTCGTCCCTGCACCCCTCACCCCTCCCCTCACCCCTTGCCCCTGCAGTCTGAGGCCCTTGGACTATAAAGCACTGGAAGCCCTGAGGGCTGCAGTGTTAATAATGTTACAGGCCATTTTCCCAGATGAAATTTCCAACAGCACTTTACTAGGAAGCAGAAACCATTAGAACCTGATGAAAACAAAAAAAGGTGTTTTAATCCGTTTAAGACGTTAAATAGTGGAAAATGATAACTTTAGTCATTTCAGTCATATGTTCAGGAGAAAGCTGTGAGAGAGAGAGAGAGAGAGAGAGGGAGGGAGAGAGGGAGAGAGAGAGAGAGAGAGGGAGAGAGAGAGAGAGAGAGAGAACGAGTGAGAGATTTGAATTTTCGAATAAAAGATTTGATAATAAAACATCATTAAAAAAAATGTAAATGCAAACATTAATTGAGAGGAAGAGCCTCATGTTTGCGCAAGTTGAATTAAACAAAGTGAAATATAGTTTTTCACTACCTGAACACACATCATTGCCTCCCCATAATCCCCTGCTCCTTCAGTGATGTGTGCGGGTGGATACCTCATCACGCCTCCACCTGCATTCAGATACACCACCACAATCACAGATGTCCAAGGAGAGAGAGAGAGAGAGAGAGAGAGAGAGAGAGAGAGAGAGAGAGAGAGAGAGAGAGAGAGAGAGAGAGAGAGAGAGCGTGAGAGAGACCTCACCTCGCATGAGAGAGAAATTACGGAAAAATTTCAAAACTGATTTTCCTAAATTGGCATCTCCTCAGCCTTTTGTGGTTGTGAACTATAACCTGTGACCCCCAGACCTCAGCAGATGGTGCATGGCCTGCCAGGTATGTAATGTCGCACTTGCTGTTTTCACAGGCTTTTTGCCTTCAGTCTTGTCCTCTGTGAGATTAACAGCAAGCTCAGTCATGTTCGGGGTGGGGTGGTAGACCAGTAAAGAACATCAACACCTTTTTTTTCAGTAAGAACCCTGAAGTTGCATAGTTAAGTGTCCTGCATTGATGTGAGTCACAGTCCAGTCCTGCACTGAGTCACAGGGGTTTGGACAGAAGCAGTTAAGACTCTCCTGTCGGCATCACAGTCCATCCTGCCGTCTGCAGTCACATGATCAAGGTGAGTGGCCGAACCGCTTCTGCTGGCAGCCATACATGACCGTTGGATTCTTGGATTGATTTCAATTGCTACACATTGATTGAAGTAATAACCAACTAGATGACGGAGGCTTGCAGAGGGAATTGTAGACGTTTATTAGAAGTGATGTTACAAAGATAAAAGCTAATTCCCTTCTCCCCTTCTAGAGAGAAGCAGCAAAATTCTGTCTATTTTTATCTGTATTTCAAGTACACAGTGTTCTAATACGTCAGTGTCACCCAGCAATGGAAACGTACTGAGCAGTGAAGTAAACATGTTGTTTGCTCTTCAAGGCAAAAACAGAAAAGCTCAATAAGGAAAAAAAAAAAAGCTCAAATTTATCTTTAAAAGTGAAGTCTAATCCCACGTGGCCACATCAGGGGGGTTCCCAGGTGAGCTCTAATCCCACGTGGCCACATCAGGGGTTTCCCAGGTGAGCTCTAATCCCACGTGGCCACATCAGGGGTTTCCCAGGTGAGCTCTAATCCCACGTGGTCAGAGGGTTTCCCTGTTCCCAGGCTCAGACACCTCAGCTTCATGATTAAAAGTGGCAGCTGCAAATATCTATGGCTGCCAACAGAGAAAAGGCTATATGCTGGCAGTGAGACTACATAGAGACTAACAAAAGGTGGGGACTTTAACACACTGACACAGAAAAATTCAGTCTAAATGTCTTTGAGAAAAAAAAAAATACAGTCTCATCCAATTTCTTTACCTAAAATGCATGACATAGTTGAAATGAGGTACAATAAAGAACTGCCGCAATTGTGATCTTGCAATATGGTCCTGGGTGATATATTCTATTCTTACCATGAAGTGCAGTATGAAATAAAATTATGCACGTGTGCATCTCGTATGTGTGTGTGTGTGTGTGTGTGTGTGTGTACGTCTGTCCTTGTACCAGTGCTGGTAAAGCTGATGATGTAAACAAATGAGAGTCATGACTGTTATATGAGTCAAATTCCTTGTTAAAACATTTTCATCAGAATAAACGGAAGATGGAGAAAGGAAAACATACATTGTACCGTGTGGTTCTCCTTTATTCTGGGAATAAAAGTACAGAGGTAAACAGAGGTGAACATTGACAGTGAAAACATCTCTAAATACATGCAGAGGAGGTAAAGAACAGCCTCTTTCTCTACAGCCCACAGACGAGATAGAACATTCCAGAAATGAAAAAAAACAAACAAACAAAAAAAAACACGTCCCCTTGTAGCTGTTTGCCGTACACTCATGTCTCACGGCTCACACACACGTCCTCGTTCCAGCTGCTGTCTTCAGTAGATGTACTCTGACTGCCTGCACTGCAGGATCTGACTGGCAGGGTTAAGTTTCAGACAGTCTGATTGGCAGGATTAAGCACCAGACAAAGGTTTGCTTGACGGGGGTCAGTCGCAAACCTTTTGCATCAAACATTACACTGATAAAAGCTCGGACAGATAGAATTATTCGATAAGGTGAAGTTACAGAGCTACTCTTAACTGAGGAATGTGAGGTCATACTCTCTAGAAAACCTCCAGAAAACCTACTGCATGAGTGGCTATCAGAAAATGACCCCAACCACATGCAAGATAACAGATTGTTGTGGTATAGTTGCATCCAATTGATATAAGCACACAGCATTACGACCCTTCGTATTCAAGCTGGATCTCAAAACAACTGCATTCTCCTCTCCACTTTTCCACCACATTCTCTCCTCATCTCTCCTCTTCCTTTCTATCATTGGCTTTTAAGAATCATATATCGCTGTTCATGTGTCAGATTGTAACAAAAACAAACCCTGGAAATTCTAGACTTATTTCCTAGAAAGATCATATGTCTTGTCTGGGCAAATAAACTGGCCTGTCAGGAAGAATGGGATGGGTTTTTTTTTTTTCTGATCCTGCATTACGATCGACAGTAATACAGGAGCCATTATTATAAGAAACATATCAATGCATTACTAGCACACATATAAAAGATTCTAAATAAGTCTTTTCTCCTGATGTCTTTTCTCTGGGAACACAGGATAAAAATTTCGAGGATGACTGTCATGGAGCGAGTGTGATATGTCTTCTGACTCTTAACATCTGTCTTCTAACACCTACACTCCTCAAGGAGCACAGCCATAGAAAGAGACGGAAGGAGAGAGACAGAAAGAGGGGGAGAGAAGGATAGAAAAAGAAAAGAGAAGAGATAGACACAGACAAGGAGAAGCAGTGAACTAGAAAGACAAAAAACATGAGAGAAGAAGGTAAAGACAGGTGCAGAGGAGAAGAGGGAGAGAGAAGAGAGAGAGAAGAGGGAGAGAGAAGAGAGAGAGAGAAGAGAGAGAGAAGAGGGAGAGAGAAGAGAGAAAGAAGGGAGAGAGAAGAGGGAGAGAGAAGGGAGAGGGAGAGAGAAGAGGGAGAGAAGGGAGAGAGAAGAGGGAGAGAGAAGAGGGAGAGAGAAGGGAGGGAGAAGGGAGAGAGAAGAGGGAGAGAGAAGAGGGAGAGAGAAGGGAGAGGGAGAGAGAAGAGAGAGAGAATGGAGAGGGAGAGAGAAGAGGGAGAGAGAAGGGAGAGGGAGAGAGAAGAGGGAGAGAGAAGAGGGAGAGAGAAGGGAGAGGGAGAGAGAAGCGGGAGAGTAAAAGCAAGAGGGTGAAAGAAGGAGATATGAGGGTGAGAGAGAAAAGAGAGGAAGAGAGAACGCAAAGACAGAGGAGAGGGAATGAGAGAGAGAGAGAGATAGAAGAGTGGGAGAGAGAGAGAAGGGAGAGAGAGAGAGAGATAAGGGGGGAGGGAGGGGGAATCAGGCCCTGCCTCCCACACATTCAGAAGACTTGTAGGAGGAGGAAGAGTAAGCAGATCTTCAACACCACCCCTCCCTCAACTCCTTCATCTCACCAACACACACAGGCATCTAACAGCTCTGCTAAGACAAACCTACTGTTAGAGCTAGAACACGGTTCAGTAGGTTTGTGCAGGGGGGGTACAGATTATGGTAAAGCACATGGTTTGTTTGTGGGGTCTTACAGAAACTGTCTGGTAGTCCAGCAAAACACTGTGTCAACTGAATAGGGGATTTGTATGAATTTGCGAGAACCAGCCTGTATGGAAAGTTATTCATGACAGGCTATCAGCCTCATCACTGCAGCTGTTCAAGGGCTGTTCAGGTGCTCTTCAGGGGCTGTTCAGGTGCTCTTCAGGGGCTGTTCAGGTGCTTGAGCCGTCGTATATCAGATAGAAATTCACAGCTCTAACAAATTGTATTTTCATGTAAGCTACTCTGACAGGTAAATTCTGTACCTTAAAACTAAAATTACATGTTGCACACTGAACCGACCCGCGTGCCTGAGCTAAAGGCATCACGTTGTCCCATTAGCCAGGACATCGCCGCTCTACAGGAGAGGACACCGCTGGACACGTCAGTGGCGTCCGGAAAACATGGCGGTTAGTAGCCGTCCTCTCAATGATGGCAACAGCAGGGCTGTAGCAGGAAACATCGAAAGTGACACACGATGCACCGGTGTGAACACAACAAAACACAGAGGCTCTATGGAACTGGAGTCATATGTGTAATCCATCAAGGGAACTTCATCAAAACCAAACAAAAAATCATGATTATTATGTGATTATTTCTTTATTTTAATCATTTGATCATTGGCGGCAGGAGATTATTACAACTCAGTCTGCTGATGGTCCCGACCAGGTTCAGAGAAGATTTCTGCTCTTATTACAGAAAGAAGAACCTCAGTGTGTGTGTGTGTGTGTGTGTGTGTGTGTACGCGCACCATGTATGTGTGCTTCCCTCTCTGCCTGACAGTTGGCTCTGACATTCTTCACATATTAAACTATACACACACACACACACACACACATACACACACACACACACACACACATGTGCACACACACACACGTACACACATGGAAAGTCGCGCTCTCTCCATCTCCCCCTCTCTTCTCTCTGCTTCATTCTTTTAACGGTGGAAAAATGTTAATTATGTCTCGGAACAAGATGCTGGTGCGTCTGTGGTTGGGTTGAAGTAGCAGTGCTTCCAGAGCGTTTGTGTAGAACACAGAGCAACAGTAAAGGACGGTAAGAGTGCTTTAGAAGACCATCATAAACAGGAATACCTCCCTCCCTTCACCACTGTCATCTCTGGTTCACACATCTGTGGAAATTCCCACAACCCTTTAATGCTGAAGGTTAGGCTGAGGAATGTTTAGGGGCCAGAGCTTTCCTTCAGTATCCATTCCAGATAAATTCACTGAACTCACCGTCACTTGTTACCAACAAATCAATGAGATCGATGAAGTGATACGCAATTGGTGCGCAGTGTGGGAGCAGCCAATCAGCAAACACCATGGAGCAGTGCTGGAGTGAGTTTCAGCTCTAATGGTCTCGTACTGTGATTATGTTATGAGATTTCTCTCTCCGTCTCGGCTTCTCTCCACTTTTCAGCATTTCTATTTTGCAGGCTCACGATGTGGTTGAACTTAAATACTCAAGGCCCTCAGAGTTTCTTTTATCTGCAGCTAAAGCCTCATTTTTTTTCCTGGACTCACCTGTTCCTAAGCCAGTGTTACTTATATTACAGTAAAGATGAGACAGTCCTTCAGGCCCAGTTATTGAGGGTCAGTGTAACTGAGGGTTATGTGAGGTCACAAAGCCAGAGGCAGATAGTGCACCCTGACTGCACACTCATCAGTCCTGTGCAAATACTTTTCTCCAGACTCTCTTTATTTATTTAGCTCTTTAAAGGTAATATGGCCCTTCAGAAACGTAATTTGCCATGTTGCATAGTATTCAACATGTACATGTATATTGTACATAGTAGAATAAAAGCTCCAGCATTATCATCGTTATTATCAACTACTACTACAACTACTACTACTACAACTACTACTACTACTACTACTACAACTACAACAACTACTAGTACTATTACTACCACTACTACTACAACTACTACCACTACTACTACTACTACTACTACAACAACTATTACAACTACTAGTACTATTACAACTGCTACTACTACTACTACAACTACTACTACTACTACTACTACTACTACAACTACTAGTACTACTACTACTACAACAACTATTACAACTACTAGTACTATTACAACTGCTACTACTACTACTACAACTACTACTA
>JAOXYF010000004.1:22200378-22213038 GCA_028565775.1 Sternarchorhynchus goeldii
AGAGTGTGTGTGAGAGTGTGAGAGAGAGAGAGAGAGAGTGAGAGAGAGAGAGAGAGAGAGAGAGAGGAAGGGAAAAAAACTCAAATAAGGTGAAACCAAGAGTTACAATTGTTGTCGACCATCCTGTTTAGGTAGTCCTGCCCGATCCCCAAATCCTTTATAGACTTATGATGTGTTTGTTGTTGCTGCAATTCCGCCACAGCTGTCAGATGGGAGATAACAACTTAACTCCAGAGGAAGACAAAACAACAGTTTATATTCGAGGTTGCACATCCCCCCCCCCTCCACCCACATGCAGAATAGATAGAAAAGCATATTCCTTTTTAGGAATTATGCAGTTAATGTCAGTGGAATCAGGCGTGGTTCAGACTACATCTTAAACCGGTATACTACAACGTTTCAACAACAAGCTTCTTCACACTGTCTATTTATGGAAAAACACACCATGATTATGGTTCCTCATGTGGTTTTCTTCGTCATGTAATATCTACTGCGCGATGGGTGTCTTGAATTACATAGTTCTCCACGTGAAGCTCTCTGTGTTAATCCTGAAGTTGTAAGGAGATACTGGGGGTCTGCTGCACACAGGACGTGGTGTGCACAGAACGGCATACGAGCACATCTGAGGAGAAGCAGCTCCCCACGCCTTTCCTGAACGAGCAGGCGAGAAGATCCGTCTCCAGTCCTGCTTTCAACCAGAACATCTTGGTGCTCGCTCCAGGAGATGGTGAGATGGAACCCACGCTCCACAGCCCAGTGTCCCGCACCGCAGCCATCGCTTGAAAGACTGGGTTGGAAAACAGGTTTGTGGGTGTCATTTTTGCGTGGGTTCACGGAAGTGTTTGTAAATATCTCTCGCGTTCGTCTTCGTGGGCCAGGCTCGAAGCAGCTGTTAAGAGTGAAGCGCTCACTGTTAGGGTTAAGTACACATTGGTCCATCAAGGGTTGAGTTCTGAAAAACCCATGTTATGGTTTTAAAAACATTAAAACAACAACAACAACAAGTGTTATGCATTAATGTGATTACACAAAAGTACAGCACTCTGAGTGCTGCCTTTATATTTCACTGCTGGTCTCCAAACGTATTTATCAATTTCGCATTTCCTCTTAGCAGAACTGGCAGGTGCGTTACTATGGTAATCCTATTCACATTGTGGCCTAGGAGTGCTTGATTAATACTTAAATGAAAGACTCACTCGCGTTGGTTACAAGATTATAGAATCCACACACCCTGGAATGTAAAATAGTAGCTTCCAGTGTCCGAATTGATTGGCGGTACGGACTACGTGTGCGCGCACACGCGTGTGCGTTTGTGAATCTAATGCAATACAATGTAAATACATGTCATGAGGATGAGGGAAGATAGCCAAAGGAGATGTGATGGTTGTGAAATGCATCTCGGGGCCAGTGTCAGGAGCAAGCAGGCGTTTGAGCGGAGAGGATTTAACAAGGGCCTTACCGCACTATTGGATTACCATCTTGGCTGAACGATCTGGCAACATCTAATTAAATAGCTGTGCATTAGCATCCAACATACACACGAGGGTTTAGCAGTGTGTGTGTGTGTGTGTGTGTCGGACACGAGGAGAGAAAGAGTGTGTGTGTGTGTGTGAGTGAGAAAGAGATAGAGAGAGAATGTGTGTGTGAGAAAGGGATATTTATTCCATTCTAGAATGGATGAAACAATGCTGGTGTGTGTGTGTGTGTGTGTGTGTGAGAGAAAGAGATAAATATTTATTCCATTCTAGAATGGATGAAACAATGCTGGTGTGTGTGTTGTGTGTGTGTGTGTGTGTGTGTTTGCCCACAGCCTTGGTCCATGTCTCCAGCGGTCTGTCCGTTTCCTTCCAGCCTGTCGTTTGCTGGCAGCACAGTGTTCTACTGCAGTGCCTGTGCTGGAGGTACTGCAGCATAGTTTCCTCAGAATCTTTCACCACGGCAACCTTTCATCATGGTGATATTTCACCACGGTGCTCACAGCCCACCACAGCGGACTGTGGTAACATGCGGATGGGGAATCCTCTACAAGTTTAAGATGTTTTAGCACAATTCTGCCAAGCAAAGTGCAAAATGTAGACTGGATTAAAACAAGATTAAAACAAGATTAAAACAGCTATGAAAAGCAAAACAAACCAAGAATGTGAATGACATGTAAATGTGTAAACGCATAATTTTTGTAACTGGATCAGTGCAGGGTTGTAACAGATTACAAACAATATGGATTACATGAATACGGTTAAGTAATAAATGTATTATACTGTAATGTGTATTGTTGTAGAGTGCAAAGCTCTTAGACTCCTGAGTAAAAAAAAGCTGTTTATCTGAGGATGCATTTATTTGGATGTACACACTGCACAGAATATAAATAAACATGAATATAATAGTATAACAAGGGTGATATGCAACATAATAAGTAATTTATTTTTGCATAATTTGTTTTGCAACATCCTAACCCTCTGACTCACAAAATACTCCCCTTCTTTGAACATGAAAATGCCTCAAAGACCCTGTTAAGACGTTATTTGTCAGATGCTCTTCTCTAGAGTGACTTACAAACACTATATGGACAAAATTATTGGGACACACTTAACCACAGTCTGCCTGTACAAACATTTGTGAAAGAACAGGTCGTTCTGAAGAGCTCACTGAATAAACGCGTGGTACTGGAATAGGATGGCACCACGGCAACCAGTCAGTTCATGAGAATTCTTCCTTCCTAGATATTCCACGATTGACCGCGAGTGGCGTTATTGAAAATTGGAAGTGTTTGGGAACCAGAGCGACTGTTCCAAGAAGAGAATGTGAAGTGCTGACTCCACCATCCCCTGGCATCAACTCCAGCATTTGGTGGTACGGGTTTCCCTGGCCAAGCAGCTGCCTGTGCCAAACGTGGAACAGAGTGGTTTAAAACATGGCACCTCTGGACTCCGGAAACGTGTTCTGCAGAGTGATGAAACATACTGGGCTCTGGAGCGGTGGAAACGTGTTCTGTAGAGTGATGAATCATACTGGACTCTAGAGCGGTGGAAATGTGTTCTGTAGAGTGATGAATCAGACTGGGCTCTGGAGCGGTGCAAACGTGTTCTGTAGAGTGATGAATCAGACTGGGCTCTGGAGCAGTGGAAAGGTGTTCTTTAGAGTGATGAATCATACTGGACTCTAGAGCGGTGGAAACGTGTTCTGTAGAGTGATGAATCATACTGGGTTCTGGAGCGGTGGAAACGTGTTCTGTAGAGTGATGAATCATACTGGGCTCTGGAGCGGTGGAAATGTGTTCTGTAGAGTGATGAATCATACTGGACTCTGGAGCGGTGCAAACGTGTTCTGTAGAGTGATGAATCATACTGGACTCTAGAGCGGTGCAAACGTGTTCTTTAGAGTGATGAATCACACTGAGCTCTGGAGCGGTGGAAACGTGTTCTCAAGTCAAATCAAATCAAATCAAATCAGATTTATTGTCACATCACCAGAGTACAGGGACACCGGTGAGTGAAAAACTTGAGTACAAGTTCCACAAATTGCAGAGACAATATTTACAGTATAAGATATATGAATTATAAATAGGAAATAGGAAAACAATTTAACTCGTGTATATACATATGATAAAAACTTAGAAAAAAATAGAGTATTGTAAAAACTTTAAATATTTTAAATATATTAAATAGAGACATATGATATTGCACTGAGAATGTAAAGTGAGTGTAAAACTAGGTATGGAAGCTAGTTCTGTGTTCTGTGTTCTATGTTCTGTAGAGTGATGAATCACACTGCTCTACCTGGCATGAGTCTGGGTTTGGCGAATGCCAGGAGAACTTTACCTGCCTGACTGTATTGTGCCAACTATAGTTTGATGGAGGAGAGATAAGGCTATATAAGGTTTTTCAGGGGTTGGCCTAGATTCCTTAGTTCCAGTGAAGGGAATCTTAAACCATCAGCATAACAAGACATTTTGGACAATTATATGCGTATTTTGAGGGAACTTTGTGAGAACAGTTCAGTGAAGGCTCTTTCTGATCCCGTGTGACTGTGCCCCAGCGAACAAAGCCAGGTCCATAAAGGCATGGGTGGGTGAGTTTGGTGTGGAAGAACTTGTCTGGCCCAGACCTTAACCCCACTGAACACTTTTGCGATGAACTAGAATGGAGACTAGTCCAGGAAGTGTCCAGCTACAACCAAACTGGCAGAGTGAGAGACTAGTCCAGGAAATGTTGAGCTACAACCAACCTCTTCTCTTGAAGTCAGTACCGTACCCAGACCACCACATCCTAGACGTGCCCTCGGCATCTGCAGGTATAAGAATCACATGCATCTGCCCCACCTACCCCACCAGCCTAATCTCCACCCACCTTTTACTACCCTTTAAGAGAAACACTTTAAAAAAATAGCAATATGAACAAAACTTCATAGGGACCAGCTCGTCTCATGACACGACCTCATTTGCATGACGCTAACAAACCCTTGCTAGTGCTTTTGTATTAACACACTGTTAGCCTCTCTGAGAGAAAGTATTGCCCTCTGGTACTGCGTTGTAGCATCTACTGGCAACGATAAATCAAGAGTGAAACGGACCGGCCTGGGATCAGATCTCTCCCATGCTGTCTCTCGAACAAAAGCAGGACTATGCTGATCTCAGAACAGTGCTGGGCAACTGAACTTCACCAACACCATTCAGGGCTCGCGGGGCTCCGGTGGCATGCCAGCGTGGAGACAGCAGAAGCAATAAGAGCTCGATAAGGCGAGAGGAGACAGACAGCGAAGCGAGAGTGTCGTGCCGTCATGGGATGAGGTGGCGCGGATGTGAGAGAGGCCCGAGAGCCCCGAAGGGGGAGAACTTTGTCGTTTTGAAGAGGTTCTGAGGGAAGCTGGCTCTTATCATAATAAGAACACAGAGGCTTTTTAAAAGGGCTCTCCCTGGACACCTCATCCTGTGTGTCGGACAGACACACTCATGACAAACACAGCAGGAAATACATCTTTAGTTTCAGGGATGCATTAGCCAGGGAACAAGAAGGTTCAGATTCCTGAAGAGAGAACAGAAGAGTTGAATCCTATATAGAAAAGAACAGAGTAACCAAAGCACCCAGAACAAAACTTCAAGGGATTCAGTGTGTACTACTACTGAATTAATTCACACCGCTCGTGTTATTTGATTACATCTTGTAATCTCTATAGTAGCTTAATAATGATAGATTCACAAATCACTAAACTATGAAAATCAGGTTGGTTTAAACAGCGACTGGCCCGAGATACTTGAGCCTAGACATACATACTGATCTTATTCTACATGGAAGAAGTACCTTAGACGATCTAGAGTAACATCTATTCTGTAACTTATATTGCATTATATTATTAATAAAAATAATCTATTTGCCTGTGTTATTTACATTTTCTATGAGAAATTGATCCTGTGCCTGCAGACTTAAATCTCTCTATTTTCAGTGGGAAGAAAGAGAGGTATAGAGTGATAGAGGAAAAGAGAGAGGGAGAGAGTGAAAAAAGGAGAGGTAGAGTGACAAAGACAAGAGAGAGAGAGAGAGAGAGAGAGACGGAGAGAGAGAGGTAGAGGGTGACTAGGAGAGAGATGGATAGCGTGGAGTGGAGAGGTGGAGAGAGTGATGGAGGAGCAGAGGGGGAGAGAGAGAGAGTGGTAGTGAACGAAGGCAAGAATAAAAGAGGGAACATTAGTAAAGAAGGCAGAAAGCGCGGTTCCCCCTGTAAAAGTTTATCCCTCTGGCACCATTATATAAGAATACATATGGGACAGTCAGAATGGAAGACGACACTTTAAATGACATTATTATAAAATGCAATACTCCTGGAATGATCCCTTATTGAATTAGGACCCATGATCCAAGATGAATTTCCTGCTTCCCTAATCCATCAAGGAGGGAATATTAAAAGACAGGACTCAGCCGGAATCAGAAAATCCTTCACTCTCCCCTTTCATTATTCTGAATTAGGGCACAGCTAGGGGAGAGCCTCTTAATGAGAATTACTATGATTCAGTGGCATCGGCCTGGCTTCTGACAAGTAAAATATTAACTCCTCCGTCACATCTGTCGAAATTAAAATACTTAGGAGCCGTGGACGCGTTAAATTAAATTGGCCTTTTAGGTTTCTTACACGGCTGACCCCCCGTGGGGTTGGAGTGGCGAGGACCGTCTCCGAGCACGGGGGATCGCTGGCATGGAGGAGAGAGAGAGAGAGAGAGAGAGAGAGAGAGAGAGAGAGAGAGGGGAGGAGAGAGGAAGGGTAGGACACTCACAATGGTGGCGGGAGAAGGAAAGGTGCCGTGTTCCTACCTGAAGGAACACTCCCTACTTTCCCTGAAGGGGCAAACTCTCGACGTCACAACCAAAAAGAAAACTTGGTTCACGCCAACGCTGCCAAATCGAATCAAGCCGCAGCCTGTAAGCGTTTCGGAGACGAGCGGCTTTTAAGTTGGCGGGGTAGATTTCGCTGAGCTGTGTTAGCATGTTTGGCAGAAGCGCTCCTTTAAAGAGACATGCAACTGCTGTATGGAGAACCGCTCCTGGTTATTAACGTCCCCCCTGTTCCACAGCTACTCCTAACACCCCATTACACTTGTTTTGTTTGTCTTCCTGTTGCTGCAGTATGTACTGGCAAGATTAACCACTGTAATATTCAGTGAGGTTACAGAGAGCCAGTACCTCTCAACTGTTCCGTGCCCTCATGCTTCAGACGAGCAGTTCGCGGTCAACATTTGAATTCGTGTGTTAAGAGTGCGGCTAATCCTCTAATCAGGTCTTAATAAATGGCAAGTGAGTTAAATTTTCACCCCTCCCTGACCAAACCTGAAACAAATAACATTAAGCAAATAAAAATTATAAATAAATATTTTTGCCATCGTTCGGGCGCTTGGCGGAGGAGCAGGAAGAGGGCAGGCTGCTCAGTGCCAGCTGAAGCGGTGAAATTCCAGGCTCCTGTACCCGCGCCAATCTGCCCGCTCGCCCTGAACTCCGAGGTCAGGTTTGGCTGGTGTTCCGAACAGAAAAGCGGGAGAGCGCTCTCTCGCTACGCCTGCTTCCCTACCGGCGCTCTCCCTCCGACTGCGCTGACGGAAGCCCCCGGAGTCCTGGCACTGCGTTTCAGCTCGATCGATTCGCTAAGAGGGCAAAGGAGAGAAAAAAAAAAGATCGAGAGAGGAGGTTAAAAAAAACAAACAAAAAAAAACAGACACCCAGCTGTGACCTTGGAGTCTGGAAATGTTACACTTTAAATCGTTGAATTTTTCAAACATAATAGCATGCCCTGGGATATGTCACCTCTCCGCAACCCTCCCCCACCCCCACACCCCCCGCCCAGAATATATGAATGAGAGGAGAAGGTACCGAAATAACACACACGATGAAGTTGTACGTAAAAACAATCAAGTAGTCATGGAGGTCCCGCTATCAATTTGAGTTATTCTGATCGGCAATATTACACTTCACAGAGGTCGGCGGCCCACGCGCACTCTGCTCAGCGGTGAGCCGAGGATTGTGGGACCACGGAAAGGGCCCGTTCTCCGGCTCAGACTCCGCTCTCCCGAGTCTGGCGGATCACTGCAGCAGTATCCCGCAAGGCCGTGTCGGAGAAAAACAGTTCACACAAACCGCTTCCTCCGAGAAACACGCGGGATGATTACGTGATTAGCGCAGTATCACGGTTACACGACCCAAAGCGTTCATCTATACCCCCACCAACACAATCTAGGAGCGGGAGAGGAAATCAATACTCGACCTCGAGCAGATTATTCATAAGTTTAATTGGATATTTATGCAATTGTCAGCTGCCTTCTGACCTCCTGATAATGTTTTATAAATGAGATCTTAAAGGGCATTATGTTGATTGGAAACACAGCTCTAAATATGACATCTAAGGTAGAGAGACAGGTGGAGACTTGTTCACATGTGCTGCTATTTAATACATACGCCTACAATAGAGATCAGTCTCGGACTCTTCCGTTGACCTGGAACTAAATGACCCTTTCAGTAGGAACGCTCTAATAAAGTCCTGTGCGTTTCAGGTCTAAAGTGCCATTTCTGAAGGAAACGGTCGCATGCTAAGACTGGATATCTGTGAGTAGCATTTTAACGCACCATCCACACTTGGGCGCACTCTGTAGACTGACATCAGTAATCACCTAATGATTCCCTAAGTGTGTGGTTCATTATCTACATGTCTCTTAACCAGCAAACCAGTCACAGGCCTGACTCAATAACCAAAAGCAAACAAGGGTACTTGTCAACCACGGCTAAATATCAAAATCAATAGCTCTTATTCACCCATTTGGTTGGCAGGATCTGAGCCTAATGGCCACTCTAATGGAGGTCAGTCTCTTAAAAGCTACAAAGTGTGATTTAAAAGACATCTGTGAGCAGAGGTATCAGTCACTGGTGCCTCTGCCTCAAATAAGCCTTGTGTAAGTATTATCCCTGCTGCCTTAAACCAGCATTAATCAGCCCACTTCTGCTGTCAATAACCCCACTGGCTGTGATCAAACAGTCATTAGCCTGAGAGAAACCCTCAATAACAAGGATCTGTGTACTATTTCGTTATCTATAGGAGAAACTTGTACCTGCTTTTGCCTTCGAATGTTCGACATGGCGTAGCAGGAAATCATTCCCGTTTTACACACTTGTTAGACATTTTATTTGTAAAGATTTTAAATTTGATGACCTCTTTACTGACCAACTTTTGGACTGGATGGACAGCCACGGTTTAGGGCCCCCCCCCCCCGAGACCCACCTCCAGCGCCACGTAGAAACACTCCACCTCTGACAGCAGGTTTTCAAAATGACAAAATCCATCCTCGCGTATTGATCAGTTATTCCTCCATCTCTGGGTCAGCCACCACCCACTCAGTCTCGTACCCCCCCCCCACCTCTTCCATCCACCCCGACCAGCTCCCTATTGATCCTGTGTGGTGATTGGTCGAGCGGTAATTTGAGACGGACATTGACGAATGGTCACCAACTGTTTTTTCTATCGCCTCATGCTCCTCTCCCAGGGTGATGAAGTCATAATGCAAGTGACACTGCCAGACTGGGACCAATTGGAGCAGTAGTAACCTTTAAAGCCAATAGAGGATGTCTGTTCAGAGAGGACTTGCCTTGTCCTTTACAGATGCCCCAGAGGCTCGTGCTGGATGGCCATCATAAATACACTCCCACAGCAGGTCTCTCAGCGCCATCCCGCCTGCTCCACCACTTTCCGGATACTTCAGGCAGAGTCTCATGGACCCAGCGGCCTAAAAGCACGCAGGCTCTTCAGGAATAATAAACCCGATTGAGGCGTTTCTCTTAATGAGGGACGTAATGCAGTGGTTCTTTTGAAGCAGTAACAGAATCAGTGATAGACTTTGAGAAAACTATAAAGCAAAATGTTCACAGATTAAAGTACCATTTGAGTATTTATTTGCACTGGACACATTGACACAGGTCTAATTTTTTGCAAAAAAAAAAAAAAAAACCCACACACACAAAAACTTATGTATGTGCAATTCATGTACTACAACATGCAGATGAGTCTGTAAGAGCTATTTTTGTTTTTGGTGCTGAGGTGTTACAGCAGAGGAGTCCCCTTTAAGAGCACGCGCCACAGTAACCGCACACGTGATTTAATAACTGCGTGGAATATCATCAGACAGTTACCAGCCTGACAACGTGCACGGAGCTTTGACTGTTTGACAACTCAATCTTTCAGAAGCGTTCGCACTTGTCATATCTCTTTGAAAGAGAGAAAAAAAAGAAAATTAGAAATTAGGCATTCTTTGACTAACCGTAACAAAAGGATATTTGCCTCACGTTGAAGCAGGTTAGAGGTGTTCATAAAATAACTCTCAGTAAGTTAACCCTCAGAGGACATGAACTCAGTGATGGAGTGCTTTTTTTTTTTTAACAGATTTCCTATGCTTGGAGCAAATTTAGAAGCATATTAAATAGCCACATTTAAATTTCACAAGTCTGTGCAGCTAATATGTGATGTTTTGAAACCAGGAAACGTACTAAATGAGGTGGAAATAATGGATGACATTAGTGCAAAATGAGATGTAGCTGGGGTCGCCGCGCTTTGAAAAGCAGAACTTAAAAGTATCTGTTCTTGAATGGAGTGAAGAGGCTACAGCCAAGCCACGGGGCACATCCATTTCCCGTTTACAGGACATTAACGACACTCGATGAAGGATAAGTAATTTAATACAAGGTACTAGAGCTTAGCCTTCGGACTTTAGCTAAAAACAGTATCTTAACGCACATCGTGCACCAGCGAATACGTGTCTCGGTTTTCGTCGTCTTTACTTATTTACTTACCTCATCCTTCTTCTGTTTTCCTATTTAGCTTTTTTTTTTTCATTAATCGTTCAATTAATCGTTTTTTATAGTTCTTTCCAACTGTCTAATTCGGACATTGACGCACTACCTAGTGTACATTTCACGTGGGTTTTTTTTGAGACTATGAAAAAAGGGACTTTTCCTCTTTGAAAGATTCGGCCACAGCAACTTGTTTACCTTTTTCGCAAAAGAAGAACACGAGGGCTTTCGCCATTCACGATCGCGCGCACTCTTTACTTTTTGTTCCGGGGGAGGGCTCGCGTGGGGAGTAATTTCAACGAATTGTGAACGGACAGTACCTCCGCTGGGAGTGCTGGCAATCATGGGGGAAACAATGTTTACATCGATCAGCTGTCAGGAAGATTTATGGCTTCATTTTGCTGTAATGGAGAATTAGTGAGAAGATTATCAGGGACTCAACACTGCCGCTTGTTACCCGTGTCCAGGCCGGTAATTTGTCTCCTGGAAGCAGCCGAACGCTTGTGACAGCACCTGCACTTGCCCTAATTCAATCAGGAGAAAATGTTGGAATTAATTTGTTACAAGAAAATTTAAATATGTTCCACAAACAGTAGCCGCAGAGCGAGCAGCAAGCGGGAGAGATCGGCTGATTTATAGGCCTGGGGAAAATATCGATCCTTTTCGATCCTGTCCCCGCGTTGAGGGTGTAATGTGTAATAATTTCCAATCTAAAGCTCTAGGACAGATCGCTGCTAAAGCGAGGGCAGGTCAGGGCTCGTGGTTGATTACGGCAGCCTGTTGCTAAGGCTTTGTCAAAAGCCCTGTTTGAATGTAAATTTGGTGGGGAAGGGTAGGGGGTTATCACTCGCAGCATCTTTAATGCGCCTGACACGGCTTTTATTGTGTGTCAGTCGCGAGCGGCGCTCGCCTGCCAGGCCCCGAGTAATAAGACACATGTAAGGAAATCAATCCCGGTAACCCGTCCTCGCGCAGTAATTACTTCATGGCTAAAACGCATGAAGAGAAGGAGACATGCAGGAGAGAGACGGAAAGCGATTCACAGAAACAAATGCAATTTGGCTTTTTAAATCGTTGAAACAATTTGCTGTCCCGTGTGTACATGGGGTTATGCTTTCATTTAATTAATTACACATACGCGTCGCGTGATTACAGAATGCTCATTGAAAATTTGTCATGTGATTTTTTTATGGTCGCTTGTCTGCTAGATATTGCATTTCCTAATAAACACTCAGCATTAATATTGTTGATGATTTGCGAAGTCATGTCAATAGTCACTGTAAAAATAATGATAGTATAATAATGTTTATAATATATTTTCAGTAACTAAATTGTAAAGCATAATTGTAAGTAATATTATTAGCAACTTGTTCATAAAGGGAATTAGAAGGACACTGTTTAACTCTGAAAACGCCCAGTGTCGGCCAGTTTATCTCCTGAATCACTGTATGTGGAGCTTCATCTCGACCTGGACTCAGGCAGCATCTGTTTCACACCAGTCCAGGCCTGGAACGTAAATCTAAGCCCCTCCCAGATTCCCTCCATGCAACCTATATAACTTACAGATCACAGGGTCTCTATCCAGAACACATTCCTCGAACCTGACTACTATGAGTGTTTCAATAACTTTGTCAAGTTTGCCTCTGTCCCTGGGCAATTTACGTCACGCTCCATAAAGAAATGGTTTGTCCAGAAGTCCCTTGGCCTTTGGAAAAAGTAATTATGGTTCATGTCTGACTGGCTAATATGATTTAGAAGATATTATGAGTGCTACACGTTGAACATACGGTACCTTTATTATGAAGTGCGGCACTTTATTGTACATAAAGTACCTTTATTATGAAATGTGCCATTTTATTGTACATACAGTGCCTTTATTGTGAAGTGCGACACTTTATTGACAAACTTACAGATCTTACAGATGCTTACTGGTCAAAACCTCAAATAATGTATACTGACATTAATTGTGATAACTGTAACCTGTAGCCTTTTTTAACTGCACAAAACAGGACTTAAAATGAAAGTTGAAAATTAAATAGCACATTTACTAAAAAATTACATGCTTTTCTTTCAGTGGTGTGGCACTTCTCCAAGGTGCCTCAGCTCACCTGTAGTGGACCTGGACCAGTGTGATCAGCAGGACAGTGATAGCCAGCAATCCAGGAAAATGTGATCAGCAGGACAGTGATAGCCAGCAGTCCAGGAAAATGTGATCAGCAGGACAGTGATAGCCAGCAGTCCAGGAAAATGTGATCAGCAGGACAGTGATGGCCAGCAGTCCAGGAAAATGTGATCAGCAGGACAGTGATAGCCAGCAGTCCAGGAAAATGTGATCAGCAGGACAGTG
>JAOXYF010000004.1:22225046-22235071 GCA_028565775.1 Sternarchorhynchus goeldii
AGAGATAGAGAGAGATAGAGAGAGAGAAAGAGAGAGAGATAGAGAGAGCGAGAGAGAGAGAGAAAGAGATAGAGAGAGAGAAAGAGAAAGAGAGAGAGAGAGAGAGAGAGAGAGAGAGAGAGAACAAAAAGAAATAAAGGAGAGAAATGGAGAATGTAAAGAACACATCCACATGTCTGACAGAGACAGGCAGCTCTGGGCTGAGCAGATCGATACCTCCCACCGGTGTGTGTGTGTGTGAGCATGTGTGTGCCGTGTGTGTGTGTGTATTTGTTCAGTGTGTGTTTGATAGTGTATGTGTAGTTGTATATTTGACTATGTGCATGTGTTTGTGTGTGTGTTTGAGTGTGTGCAATTTTGCATTATGTGAGTGCTTTTGTGTGTGTGTTTGAGTGTGTGTGTGTGTGTTTGAGTGTGTGTGTGTGTGTGTGTGTAAAGGCTTGTAGACAGCTGCCTGACCTGTCACTGAGAACGAGGAACTAGAACTACTTTCATCAGCAACCCTGATTGGCCAGGCCCATCAACTCTTAACCAGCAATCTGACCAACCACACACACCATTACAGCAAACCACTGTCCTACCGTGACCCCTTCCATCAGCGGAGGCCCTACCGTCCGGATCAATCCGGCTCGGCCCGGATCAGCCCGACACACAGCGGGCCAGTTCTGCTGAGTCACTGTCTGCCACTCTCGTCTGTCTCGCGCTGGTGAGAGACCGTCTGCGCGCTTCAGTCGTGCTCGACTCCCTCTTATTACCTTCACGGCAATGACCGGCAGGACATAATACAGGGAAGTGTGATAATTACTGCTATTCTGAGCACACGCAAATCCAAAGAGAGAGAGAGAGAGGAAAGAAAGAGAGGAAGAGGGGAGGAAAAGAGAGAGAGAGAGAGAGAGAGAGAGAGAGAGAGAGAGAGAGAGAGAAAGTAGGAATTATTGTTCTGTACGAACAGTGGCAGGAAACACACATTTCCCTGTCTAGTGGTAAATATTTGCCTCAATTGACTACACTATGGTTCTGTTCAGCGGGGGTATGCAGGGCAGAAAAACCAGAGTAGGCTGGTCCCATTCCCCCACCTCCCCTCCCCCTCTCCCTCCTTCCCGGCCCAAATGTTGCCCCGTGCCACAATCTCCACATCTGATTAGCCGCCCGCCGTGGCCAATCACGGTGATGACAGCTCACTTCCCATCATGCCGTGCTGCTGGGGCCGCAGGAGGAAACAGAAGGGTGATGGCAGGGGTGTGGAGCCCATGGCTGGGGCCCTAATTGAGTCAAACAGGAGTGTGTGTGTGTGTGTAGGTGTGGACAGGAGTGTGTGTGTGTGTGTATATGTGGGTGTGTTTTCATGCATGTGAGTGTGGGTGTGTGTATGTGTGTATGTGTGTGTGTGTGTGTGTGTGTGTGTGTGTACACGCGTGGGTGTGTATGAGCAAAATATGAGATCATTTACAATGTGTGCACCTTTATTCTATCAGGAAGGGCTGGTGGGAGAGTTAGAACACAGAAACAAACCCAAACACGAGTGAAAACTTCTGTTCCCCTCTGGTCAGACGCTTCGTCTCTGCTGATCGTCCCAATAGGTAGCATTGTTCAACAGGACTTTGTTAAATCTGCCCCTTGCAGAATCTGCGCCGAGGAGGCCCACGTCGCCACGGTGACCAGCCGCGTGGCATGCTGTTGTGTCGGGAGGCCCTCGGCTCTCTCTCATCGCTGCAACTGTTGCTACGGTAATGGGGAAACTTGGTCGAGTTAGCCCGAACAAGCGAACAGAAGACAATGAGGGACTGTGAATTTGGGCTGAACTGTCGCACTTCACGTCGTGTTCTGTGGTTCCCTGCGTTGTGTAGAGAACAGGTGGCGAATCTGGGCTCGAGGTTTGGGGAATATAAACTCAGGGTTAAGCGAAATCGGAATGGCGGGAATATTAGCATTTGCCTTTGGACTCATGCAAACACATCATTAGTCATGAGATTTGTCCCGCTAACAGAGTTAATGCAAACAATATGTGCTATATGACCTCACACACTCTGAACAATGATGTCGGTGAGTGTGTGTATGTATCTGTGTGTATAAGTATTGCGAAACCTTCATTGTTTCTGCCAACACACACAAACTTGAACACACGAACGTGCACGTGCACACAAACACACGTACGCAAATGCAAACCCCCCCAACACACATTTTTACAGTAAACATACTTGTACAAGCACAATTGCAATAAATTCCTACTACAGTTTGCTGAAAACACACACACACACACACACATGCACATACTCACCTACACACAAACACACAGACTTAACCAGACATATCAATAGTAGGTGAACGTAGTGCCGATTATTCAATATCTTGCTTTAACAGTAATGACATGAGCTCATATCACCCCCCAGTTCCATGACCCCATGACCCCATGACACCCCCCCCCACACACACACACACCATCTCTTCCCCTCGGCCCTGCTTTGCAAAACCTTCACAGGTAAGTTTTCCTAATCACTCCGACAAGCTGTTTCAGGCTAATCGGTAAAACTCTGTAGTTACACAAACTAAAAGCGCTCAGAGTCTTCACTGGAAAAGTACTAAATAAAAAATGAATCCCCACACCAGACATGAAACAGAGCACAGTTTTGCTTTTTTGCTATAATTCTCCTCTTTGGGCAAATGAATTCACAACGCAAATATCCGAATTATGCTCACAGGGTTCCTCTTAATTGGATTTTACTTTAGAATGGTTATGTAGTTAGGATTCATTAATTAATCAAAATAGTTGGTAGGAATGTCTGGTAGGGAAGGAGGCACTGACTCTGTTTAATGAGTTTCTGGGGAATAATAACTTAGTGAAAAGGTCATGAGGTAAGACAGTTAAATATATTTATCTAACACTCTCGCTCACAGAGCTGAAATGAAAGTACTCACACGTGTAATGTAATAAAGAGCTGGAAGAGACTTCGCTGGTTTTGGTATAAACACCATTCACAAAGACTGAGGTCATCTTGACGATGCAAGCACGGTCATTTCTGAGAAATGGATGTGTGAAAAAAACAATGTCAGCGTTGACTGGAATGTTTCCCTGAGTCTATGGACTTTGGGATTTGTAGTCTTTTGACGTTGGGATTTGTAGTCTTGTTTGGAGTGTTCAATTCAAATCATTCAAATACTGAATAAACGCAGCAGTCGTCATTCAGACTGCATCACAGTGCAGAGAGCCAACTCTCTCTCTCTCTCTCTTTCTCTCTTTCTGTCGCTCCCTCAGACACACACACACACACACACACACACACACTCAAGAACACACGCGTGTTTGCGCAGACACACACAAGCACACACTCACACAGGCATACACACACAAGCACACACAGGCACACACATATACACACACAAGCACACACACCCAGGCACACACATATACACACACAAGCTCCTTTAGCAACAGGCCTCCTCTTCAGTCAGAGAGGCTGTCTAGCCTCTAATCCCAATTAGACTAATTAACCAGAATTCTCAGTGCAGCCTCTCCAACCCACACACACACATCCACAACACACACATACACACATACACATATAGACAAAGACTGACTTCCTGTCAGTCAGAAAGAAAGACAGACTCAGAGGAAAAGAGAGAGAGAAAGAAGGGGAGAGAGAAACGACAAGGGGAGAAAGAAAGAAGGGGAGAGAGAAAGACCTCCATCCTCCTGGCTTCCATTCCTCTCTGCACATAGGAGGAGATGGAGAGGAGGAGATGGAGAGGAGGAGATTGAAAGGAGGAGACTGACACGGCAGAAGAACGAGACATGACAGATGAAGACTACATCGAAGACACTCAAAGGGCAGAGAAACTTGAGAATGATGGAACGCATGCTCCTCCCACATGCTCCTACCACATGCTCCTCTCACATGCTCCTCCCACATGCTCCTCTCACATGCTCCTCCCACATGCTCCTCTCATGTGCTCCTCCCACATGCTCCTCTTACATGCTCCTCCCACATGCTTCTCTCATGTGCTCCTCCTGTTCCTAGTCCACCTGGTGCAGATGTAGAAGCAGGAAGTGAAAGTCCCAAAACAGAACTTACAAACAGGAAGAGGAAGTAGCAAGAATCCATCCATCCACTTAACAAGCATCACGCCTCCCTCTCTCTCTCTCTCTCTCTCCCTCTCTCTCTCTCTCTCTCCCTCTCTCTCTCCCTCTCTCTCTCTCTCTCCACACAATATACTGAACAAACAAAACATTTTTTATTAAACAACAACAAAGAAGATCTACTACTGTAGCATCACGATTTCTACACCACTTGACATGCATGTGGGGAAATTGACATGTTTTAGGTTTGATGGACCAAAAGCTTCCTGAGGTTCTGTCAGGATTCCTTTCATTCACCTATTTATCAATTACACTATTAGACATGAAATATATGTCACGTTGCTGAATGTGACACTAATTATGGTCATAAATTGGAAATGGCCATGCTAATCACTCACAGAGCTGTTCTCCTCCAGCCCCCTGCTCTCCCGCTGGGCCGTGAACACTCCCACATCGACTCCCGGGCCCTCGGAGCGCAGGGGCCCAGCCCGGCCGAAGGGACGGCGTGCTGGCATTAAACCAGAAGGGGCTCATCCCCCTGGGGTGTTTCTCTTAGGTCATCCCACCATTTAACCGGGGGCCCCCACATGCCATTCACTCCCACTGGTCCAGGGACGTGGGTGTATTTATGCGCGCGCCGGGCGGCAGGACGCGTGGTGGATCATGATGGACGTCTAATTCCACACAAAGTAAATCAATTAAGGGGCAGGTTAAACCCCGGGAGACTGGTGTGTGTCTAAAGAGGAGAGAGAGAGAGAAAGGGGAGGGGGGGGTAGCAACTGTCTCTCTCTTTCTGACACACACACACACATACACACATATAGAGGGGGTAGAGGGGGAGAGAGGGAGAGAGGGAGAGATTAGAATGATATTTTGGTATTGCTCTGCTTAATTTGATTCTATCTTTTACTTCACCTGCACCCGTGGGCTTCTGTCTGTACTGTTCTGTCTGTACTGTTCTGTGTGGTATGGCTGCATAATCAGAAAAAATGAATCATTCTTCACACACACACACACACACACATGCACACACACAGAAACCAAAGAACCAGCAGATCAGGCAAACCACAGGCCAGGAAAACCACCTGCACTGCAGGCATTAACATACAATGCGTGACAGAGCACGTTAGCACGTTAGCGCCACGGGCAGCTCTCCTGCTCTCCTGGCGTGTGGTTAAACAGCCACAGAGCAGGGAGACGCACGCATCCTGCTGCACTGTGGACCATCATCTCAATTGGTGGCAGGAAATTAAATGTCCTGAAAACGTCCCCCACCCCACTCCCTTCTTATCAAGCCAATCTCTGTGTACTTAGTGACTCCCTGCATTCACTCCTACTCACCATCAACCACACACACACACACACACACACACACACACACACACACACACGCGTCATAACCACCAACTCTTATAGAAGGGAAGGGCATGCAGCCAGTTAATACAGACATACAAATATTCCAGTTGTATTGTTGCTGTTGTTAGTGGGTTTTTTTTAGATAATAAGTGGTAGATAATGCCACTTATATCAAAGAGCTTCTGTACTCTCCATGTTACAAACCCACCTGAATAAACTCTGTACATGGAAGCAGATGCACTGAGGATCAAGCCCACACAAAAGCAGTTACTCCAGGGTAATCATTCTATATTAGAACACCCCACCCGTCCTCCACCACCCCCTCCACCCTGCCATCATGGGCATAGATTTATGCGCACTGGCCTCTAATAATCTAATTGAGTAACCCTGGCACCACAAAACCTATATGTGCAAAGCCTGAATATTAGATGCAAACGATCATCACACATTAATGGGTCAATTTAATAAAATCACAAAGAAAGGTACATTCTCCAGCTTTTCATTATCACGCCGCAGCTATTTGATAATATATATAATGCCTCACTGTATCTTGGCAATCAAGACGCAATATTGCGGCATATTGGCAGGCTCGTTTGCCTTTCTCAGCGCGCGTGGTGTCCAAAAAAAAAACCAAAAAAAAAAAAAAAACGCCCCCTTGGGATAAACACGTGTATGGGGAGCGAGGGCGCGTGGGCCCCAGCAGCAGGTGGCCCGCTGCTGCCTAATGAACACGGCAATCTGTTACTATCACGGTCGCGCTTTTCACCAGACAATTAAGCGACTAAGCGTGTAATTATTCCGGGCCAAGAAGAAGAGGCTCTTCTCTAATTTCATCTTTTCATTTCTGTTTACTCACCCTCACTCCGCTCATTAATGGGAGATTTTCCAGTCTATGCTAATTGGTTTCAATAACATTCATTTCAGATGAAAGGGAGCGATTCTGATAATTGAGGAGCGGGGAAAAAAGAGAGAGAGAGGGGGGGGGGTTGCTTTTCATTTTCAAGTGCGGCCGCGAGACGACGCTTTTGAAGGCGCTCAACAGGTTCAGAGCTAATGAAATTAAGAGATGCCGGCCGTAACAGAAAGGAAGGCCCAAATTAAAAGCAATTTATTTCTCATTTAAACATGTGGTAGTGTTCGGGCAGAATTAATGTGCCACGTACAGAGAGAACAAAAGCAGAAGAGAGAATGCTAATGACAGTGAAGACAGGGAAATAGCTTTCTCTGTACGGGAGGCATAAGACCTGTCATATATGATCGCGCAGATATTTTACAGATCGTGCAGATGCTGCTCGTGTCAGGGAAATGGCAGGCCCTCAGGTCAGAGCGATCTCATCCTTGGTTTACCAAATCAAGAGCAGATTTGTTGCGCTTTTAACCCAGGTTAGTCAATAAAGACAGAATCTAACAACAGACGTTTGGTTGAAGTGAACTCATTTTTCAAGACGAGCAAATCTTCACTGGCGGTGACTCATCACTTGCATATTCCACAGGAATCTTAAGTGAAGCCGAGCTGTTTCACTTTTGCCCCGGTAGTAGGCGAGACCAGGCTAACTATGACTCAAAGCTTCTCTCTACAGACGCCCTTCGGTACAGCTAACGCAAGATAATTTGAGGCAATTTGCATCTCATTTGCATCATATCAGAATGCTAGCTACAAATAGGTATGAATGTGTCTTAATTGCGACGAGTTACGCTTTTCAAACGCACGTTCTGGCATTCTAATCAATTTAACGGTTAGCCTGAATGCGTGAAGCACATGCAGTCAAGCAAAAAAAATGGCTGTTTAAAATGTATATAGTGATGTTACCTAATTATGTTCTATTAAGTAGCTGGAGCTTTCCCTGGTTTCCTGGTGTGCTTGACGTGATGAGTTTTCATACTGCAGGGTAACTGGTGCTGAAGCAGAGCAAAGCAAACCTTCATGGGTTCCATCTTTGTAACGTGGATTGAAGACGTTGGTCCCATGTGCACTGTTTGGTTTAGATATGTGGCAGTTCGTGTGTTAATGTGGATAAGAGTAATAATGTCATCAGAGGCCACATGATTCTGTATACTGTTGGGTAATGACTGTCAGGTAACCTTTTGAAGTATTCCATTTCTTCTGGAAATATTGAGTAGTTGAATGTCTCTTTTATTCTTTAGTTCTGAACCAAGCAAAACAATACAGGCAAGCAAAGTGTGAGAGAAAAGAAAGAAAGAAACTGAGAGTACTGTTAGACTGAGAGTATTGTTAAACTGAGAGTACTGTTAGACTGAGAGTATTGTTAAACTGAGAGTACTGTAAAATTAAGAGTACTATGAAACAGAGTACTGTGAGACTGAGAGTACTGTGAGACTGAGAGTACTGTGAGCAGGTCTCAATTAGGTAGTTCTCCCACTGCACCACCCTAAACTACATCACCCTCCATCACATCACCATCCACACACAACCCTCTGTCACATCACCCTCAAACATTCAACCCTCTACTACACACCACCCTCTACCACATCATCCCTCACCACACCACCTTCTACTACCGCCACCCCCCCCCCCCCCAAGTATGGCGATTAATTGATGTGCTGAGCTGTATTCAGGGCAAGTGTAAGAGTACCTGAGGTTGCCAAGGTTACCAAATGGAATCCTCCCTCAGACATTACTGATCTACATAATTTCATCATATCATTCAGTGCGTTTCAAAGTGAGGTTGATGGATGGCACCTTCAGAAGATAATATTTCTGCTTGGGTGTAATAAATCTTATGTAAAGTGCCCTGCATCTCATACACGGGCAAAGGGTGGAGTTTGGTAGGGGGCACTTGAAGAGGTTATGACAACAGGAAGGTTCACTCTCTGTCCCTCTCTCTCTTTCTGTCTCACTTTCCCTCTCCTTCTCTCCCTCTCTCCCTCTCTCTCTCTTTTTCTCTTCCCCTGTCTCCCTCCCTCTCTCTCTCTCTCTCTCCCTGACTCTGTCCTGATGTCCTCGATACACCCTGAACATCAAAGTCATTTCCTGCCGGTGTTTTTTTGTACTTACAGGTGTGCTACACTCATGTGTGGTGTGTTCCCTGCATATAATCAGAAAGGTATGAGCAGAGCAGGTTTGATCGTTTTATTACCAGTATATCATACTAATTGTTGTAGTACAGGTGAACACTGTGGGGGTACTGCTGCATTAATAAATATTATAGCACATTTATAAATACTTTGTAACACATTTGTAAAGCATTACAAGCCCAGATATGGGTTGTCCTCTTGTACTTCAGTGGTGGACCTTTTCTCAGAAGATTCTCCAGGTGGAAGTCTTCTTCTTCCAGACAGAGAGGACCTGACACAAAACACCTGCACTATCAATCACCATTAGCAACAGTCAGTGGCCCGTAACCCAGGATACGGTGTCCGTGCATTGATTGTACCACCGAAGGGGTCAAGTGGTGCTAACCCTATGCTCTCTGCATCATCCCAAAGCCGAAAAGAATCTGGTTGCAATCTGGTCCAGTGGTCTACATAACCAGGCGGTCCAGTGGCCCGCAGAACCAGGCGGTCCAGTCGCCTGCAGAACCAGGCGGTCCAGTGGCCCGCAGAATCAGGCGGTTCAATGCTCTTGACTTATTAATGACTTGGGTTGTATGTTTCTGGGATCTCCACCCCGGTTCGCTCCCTGTTGCTCCGCCCCCTGGCCTGTGCATGCGTTTACCATGCATTAGACCTCATTAGTCGCTAATTGAATGTTGAGTCGCTGAGGGGCAAGTGGTGACAGAGGTGGAGTGATAACTAATAACGCAGGATGGGAAAATAAGAGAGAGAGGGAGAGGGGAGAGAGACAAAGGGAAGGAGAGAGACAGTGAGGTAGAGGGAGAGAGAGGGAGAGAAAGAGAGAGAGAGAGAGAGAGAGAGAGAGAGAGAGGGAGGGGGAAGAGAGAGAGATTGTTTCATTTCCCTCTTCCTGTTGCCTGGTCTGAGCTGTGTCGTGTTGGGGTAAACAGTCCTTACTTAATTTCCCACTTCTACTCATTTGATTTTCATTAAAACCAGGGGAAAAAAGCCTTCATTCATTTCCTGCCACTTTGTGAGGGTACGTGTGTGTTTATGTGTGTGTGTGTGTGTGTGTTGCGCGAATGTGCTCGTGTGTGTGCCTGAACGTGCACGTGTGTGTGTGTGTGTGTGTGTGTGTGTGTGTGTGTGTGTGTGTGTAGGGACACAAAATTAAAGTCAGAAAACGGTGTGCTTCATCCAGCTTTGAGTGATTGCATTTGTTTACTAATTAGGTTTTGTTTTCTATTCTGAATGTGTGTAATAAGCGGAGAGTCAGGTGTAGTTGACAGTAATGAATGGTTCATCCCAGCTGATCGTTATTGCTCAGCACCACTGCTTCCTAATAAAGCAGATAATTACTCCATGTTTGCTCACAGACACATAAAGAACTGCGTATTGACTTTTTGACGGCCGATGATGATGCCGGTGCTAATGGCTTTTTAAATTGTACCTTTATATCCATCAGGAACCGGAGCGGCCTGCCGTGTTTTCAATTACAGAAGAGAGGAACAGAGAGAGAGAGAGAGAGAGAGAGAGAGAGAGAGAGAGAGAGAGAGAGAGAGAGAGAGAGAGAGAGAGA
>JAOXYF010000004.1:22235171-22246211 GCA_028565775.1 Sternarchorhynchus goeldii
AGAGAGAGAGAGAGAGAGAGAGAGAGAGAGAGAGAGAGAGAGAGAGAGAGAGAGAGAGAGAGAGAGAGAGAGTGTGTTTTTTGTGAACACACAAAAGAGCGTAAACTCACACGACCACAGCAGTTTATGCATGTGGGCCCTTCTGGATACACACACACACACACACACACACACACACACACACTGGCCCCATACTTCCAATTCAGGGGTCCAGGTTAGAATCGCTGTGCTGATCTTTTTCTCTGACAGCTCTCACTAATTTTGGCATGGCTACTGTTCTTTGTGTTAGAGATAATGGCAAAATGCTGGTCAGTGCTACTGAGAGATAGCAAGGCCTCTAGGTAAAACAGGAAATTGCAGACTAAGTGCCTTTCTGAATGATAGTGAAATTATAGAATGGTATCAGATATCCTTTAATTAAATGCTGTCCAGTGTGACTTAGATATTAACAAATATTTCCACTTTCATGCTGGTGCTGTATTGACTTGTGGTGCTTTGTTGTACCAAGAACATGATCAAAACTTTCCACTATGAATGCAACACTGGGTCTTAAAAGAGATGCATGAGATGAAGGTTGTTTGTTGGGGTAGAGATGCGTGAGATTCTGGCTGTGTTTGGATAGAGATGTGTGAGATGAAGGTTGTTTGTTGATATAGAGATTCATGAGCTGCTGGCTGTGTTGGGGTAGAGATGCGTGAGATGAAGGTTGTTTGTCGGTGAGATGCGTGAGACACTGGCTGTGTTGGGGTAGAGATGCGTGAGATGCTTGTGGTGTGTTAGGAGGCTAGAACCAGCTTTGATTTGAAGTGGGAGTGGGATGTGGCTCCCAGCAAAAACCTGAAAATACATGAGGAACCTGCTCTTCATCTCCAGTGATGGTTTGACATGAAATTCCCCAGTAATGAGCAACGAAAAGAACGATGCTAAATGATAATCCTCACACTCAAAGTCAAAGATGTTCCTATAGTGCTTTTTACCACAGCTCTTGTCAAAAAGCAGCTTTACAGATGTTCGACCCAATGCCCACAGTGAGAAACAGTAACAATAGCAACAGTATAAACAATTGTTGCTATTGTTACAATTAAAACAAAAGAACAAAATAAGTAATAAGAACAAGTAAGAAATAGAAGTCTGTTCTGGTCCTGGGTTCAATGAGGTGTGTCTGGAACATCAGCACTCCACCACTCTCAACCAATAAACAGTTAACCATTTTAACTCTCGATGTCCTTAGACCCCCAGATCTACACTTTTAAGATCTAAAGTATATTAATAAAATGCCTGCCTGAACAGATAGGGTTTCAACCTAGAGACTGTGTCTGAGTTATGAACATTGACAGGAAGGTTAGTCCATAGAGTGGAAGCTTTATAGGTAAAAGCTTTGTGGTAGATTTCCTTATTCCAGGTACTAATAAAGGGCTTCACTTTTTGATCTAAACAGGCGTGGTGGATCACAATAAACCAGGAGTTCGCTGAGGTACTGTGGGACAAAATCATTCAATGCTTTGTAGGTCATTAGATGTATTTTGTAATCAATATGAAATTTTACCGGCAGCCACTGCCGTGTAGCTTTAGATAAGAGTAATATGATCAATCTCTCTAGTTCTAGTAAGAACTCTGGCTGCTGCATCATCAACTAACTGGAGCTTGTTCATGCACTTAGCGGTACAACCAGATAGGAGTGAGTGCATTACAGTAGTCCAGTCTGGAAGTGATACATGCATGGAGTAATTCTTTTGCATAACAGTAGACCTTTTGTATAATGGCAGAATATTTCTGATCTTTTCAACATTCCTGTGGTGCAAATAGGCTCATCTTATACAGGTAAATGGGCTGATCTTGAAAAATTAGCTTGGGATCCATAATTATAGAGATGCTTTTAACCGTTAAACATGGTGTAATTGGGAGCCCATCGATGTTTATTACATAATCAGCTTATTCCTGGCTACCTGTGGATCGATCTACTTAGAGCATTTCTGTTTTGTCAGGAATAAAAAGCGAAAGTTTCTCAACGTCCAGAATCTGATGTACTTTACACTTTCATAAACAATGTTAAGGTGATATTTATCCTCTGGTTTGCCTCAGACACGTAACTGAGTGTCATCAAGTGTAGCAGTGGGAACTACCACAATGTTTAGTTGTTATATAAAAAGAAAAAGCCAGGGGTCCTAGAAGGGACTCTTGAACGACTCCAAAACTAACCTTGGTATAACCTTGGAAAACCCACCACAACCATCTAATCCTAGTAATGATCAGTTAAGATCTAAACCAGGAAAGGCCTGTTCCCTTAAACCCAGTGACATTTTTGAGTCTATCTGGTAAAATGTTGTGATCTATAATGTCAAATTCTATGATGAAATAATATAAGCAAAAGCCCTCAGACTAAATATATATGTTACACAGGACAGTGTGATGTCCAGAAAGAGATGGAGAAAAAGACCTTATGATAGAAACCTAACAGAAACCTAACAGAAACCTCAAAGAAAGGTTTATACAGACACCTGAGAATCACGCAAGAGGTCACAAGAACACAAAGAAGAAAACTGAAGCGAAGTGATAACCTTATCTGACTCGAACTAAACTGCTAACAAACAGTGCGGTGAGTCATGTTATAGAGAAGAACCAGGCAGAAGTTTTTCCCAAAGGAAACAAATATGCAGTGGACATATTAAAATTAGAGCCAGCTAGACGAAGTGGATTTTGGTCTTGGAACAGATTTCACCATCTCAGTCTCTCTACTGCATCAAATGTCGATTTGAGATATTTCATTAGCATACAGCGTGCTAACTCCTGAACTCAGTGATGTCCTGCTCTAACCATATATTTGCCCATGCTAGATGGGAAGCTGAAGTCACATGACTTTGGGGGTATAAGCAAAGAAGGGAAGCATGATGTACGCCCCCAATCCCAAAGCAGGCAGGTCCTGTTTTTATTGTTACTTTAAGTTTAGTTTGGACTTCCATACCAGGATGTCAGGACTGTGGGCTTATGTCCTCCAAACTGATGAATCTCACCATAACAATCTGGCAAAATGGCAATAGGACTCAATCACCACTTAAACCTCCAGTTTAGGATTCCAAAAGTCTAATGCATAATCAGCCATCCTTGTTACCTTCAGCAAATTCAGACACACACACGCACACACACACACACACACACACACACACACGCATGTTTAGTCTTCAACTTAAAGAGTGTGGTGAACAGCAGTCCATTTAATGGTAATTATGATTTCCTTCCTGACTTCAAACTCAGAGGAAGAGGAGGTTGAGAGAGAGGCGGTGAGTCCTCCGCCTTCCTCCACGCCGTTCCTAACTCACTGGTGGCTTTGTGACGGGCGGTTGGCTGGGGCTACACACGCCATGCCATCGCTAATAACAAAGTACATCTCTGTAATCTCAAAATCAAATAATCGACCGCATTATGAAGTTAATTTCAAATGATTGACAGTCTTTTATATGAGTGTCGCTAATCTCACGTAATTTTTTTTTCTTAGCAGAAGGACAAAGGGAACAGAGAGGACATGGAGCTGGAGAGAGAGGCTGAAGCAGGAACAGCTGAAGGTTTGAAGCAGAGAGAGGGAGTTGAGGCTGAAGCAGAGTGGAGGGACGTGAAACTATGGAAGGCAGGATTGAGAAATCAGTCGTGTGTGGGTGGGATTGTTGGCAAGGTGATCTCAATCGTAAATGACTGAATGGTTGTGACATAAATCTATTTTAAAAATAACATTTTGATCAACTTTGTTACCGCCAGTCTTCATGGTGCTTTATTTCAATGACAAAATACCAACATTAGTCGACATGGTCATAAGGAACAAATGATATCAATTTGATTTTGATTTCTAATTTTATTTTGAACAGTGACTTCTGAAGAAAACTTCAGGCCACGTGCTGTCAGAAAAGAAAGGTTTCTCTGACGTTTGTTTTAAATGCCAATTCCAGATGCAAGATACTAGAAAAGATAGAGGAAACCCTTCCTGAGGGGAAGTTCATTGGCAATAACAACCAGAACTGTAGCAATAAGAATCAAAGAGTTGTAGGTGGAATGTTCTGCTCTGCGGTTGTGGTAGGTCATCCAAAAACAGTTGGATGTGTAAATGTTATTATCATTGTGTGGTAAGGAGGCATATGCAGGCGTTTCCTGTATAGGATGTCTTCGAGAGATCTGAACAGGTCGTGTGTAAAGTAGGAGAGATGAGATGGAGATGCTTGGTCTGTGAAAGGGCCTTTTCATGTGTTCTGGATGTCCATCAGGATTTTGAAGATTTGATACCATCCCTGCTCAGCTTGGCCTAATGGATGGTGCCTGATATGTGTGTGTGTGTGTGTGTGTGTGTGTGTGTGTGTGTATGTATGTGTGTGTGTGTGTGTGTGTGTGTGTGGATGGGGGATGAGAGTGGCCCCAGCTGCCTGCCTCCTGTTATCTTTCAGGCATTAGGGCTGATCTATCAATTAGAGAACAAGTGATTTCCCCTGACAGTGTGTGTTTGTAGCATCTGTGGAGAGAGGCTGGATGTAGAGATCATATAGGGTACAGTGTGTGTTTGTAGCATTTGTGGAAAGAGACTGGATGTAGAGATCATATAGGGTACAGTGTGTGTTTGTAGCATCTGTGGAGAGAGACTGGATGTAGAGATCATATAGGGTACAGTGTGTTTGTAGCATCTGTGGAGAGAGACTGGATGTAGAGATTGTATAAGGGGTTGTGGTCATATGTACATGCATGCGTGTGATTGCGTGTGTGTGTGTGTGTGAACAGCACTGGAGCAGAACAGTAAACCCTTTTGCTCTTACCGTAACAGCAGGTTCTGTTCAGCTCCAGGCAGATCTAGGCCGTATATGCAGTCTGGATCTACCAACACCCTGAAAATAAGATCCAGTCAGACCTGATGCTAAAACAAGGACGCCATTGGGCATATGGTTAGTTTGTCCAAGTGCGTGTGTGAGTTTGCCTTCAGGAGGTCAGATTTATCTCTCCCTCTGTTTAATTTGATGCTCTAAATCACAGGTGATGTCAGGTGAAAGTCATGTAAAATGAGCCAGCCAAGGGTGAGGTCATCGTTCTTGTAATGGAGGTTGCTGGGTAAAGATCACATGACTAGGTCTCCTCACGTCTCTCTGTTTATTTTACGACCACTAATAAAGCGTTTAATTGCAAGGCCGTACATGAAACTGAATTAATCTCATGAAGGGGCCTCCTGTGGCCCTGGTCGTGAATTAACCCACGTGCTCACCTTTCTCCAGACGTATCCTGTGCAGAGCAACCCTACTTACCGATCTTAATTTCATACTTAAAACCATCAGCCCTGTTTGTTTGCTTCGCCATCATTCTTGTCAAGTCCGGACCACTCCGAGCGAGGAAATATACAGTTCAACACTTTGTTTGAAGTAGGCGTGATTGGCCTGACAGTTTGTGAATTTAGGGGAAATGTGATGAAGACCAGCTCGAGAAATGTCGTACGTTTTGCTGTCAAGAGGCAAACCTCTGGATCAGGACCCCTCGCGTACAAACCACCACATTTCCTAGTATTCAAAAGCAATAAATTGACCCTAAATCAGTGATTTTGAGGAACTTTGAGGAACACCGGTTTCTCCTGGCACACGGCGCTCTCGAGAAGTTTCAGCGCTAGTGTTTGTGAGGATTTCTGTAGAGCCGCTGTTTTCTGACTGGAGGCTCCTCAGTTTCACACAGGCACGCCATACCTGGTGTCGGATGGGAAGAAATGCGGTTGTCGCGGTAACAGATTCTTTGCTGTGTTTTTGACGGAGCGCTCCGGTTCCAACTCTGAGTCACGCAACCCGGTCCGACTGCAACTTGACAGCTGGACGTTAGCCAACAACCAACTCGTTTAAATGTAACAGGAAATGAAATTTCCAAAATCACTCCAAAAAGATTAGTACAAAGCAAGCGTCGCTCATGAATGATCGACTCAAAAAGCCTTGTGTGTGTAACCCTAAACTGTACAAATAAACACTTTGGAACAGCTCAAACATCTTTCTGTTGATCATCGGCAAAGCTGAGTTCTCTTAAAGAGTCGGTCTCTAAATGATGGATTCTGTCTGTCTCTCTGTTCCAACAGTCTGTCTCTCTGTTCCATTCTGGCTGATTTTGAACCATTAGAATGCAGTTTTCAAATCTGTTGCTTTGCACAAATCCATCCTGCACTTGGATGCATGTCTGTTACTTCAGTAAGTACCTTGACTTTGATCATTAGGTTCTAGTCATTAGTAACTTCCTGTAAATGCTCTGTCGAAGGGCGTGTGAGATATTCACCAGGTGGGGTATCTTTTGCTTTTCATTCCAATTCACATTCCCAGACAAAATGCGTTTTTTCATAACTGCTCTGAAAGTGAATTACACATCACAGGTGATTTATGCTTTTCGGAATATTAAAAAAAACAAAACAAAAACAAAACCCTGGCGACGGTGATATTAGAGGGCCAGTGGTGTGGCATTCCCACCCTCGCCCTCCTCTCCGTTAACGTAGTGCGTTAAACCGTGGCGTTTGTACGCAGTGACGCTTAATTAAAAGTGAGCCTGGGCTGAGGACGTTGGAAAGAGTTGGACGTCGTGGCGAGAACGATTTTAATCTCTGCGCCGGCGGCGTGTGAGTGACAGGGTGCGGCCGTGACCTCTGCTCGCGTGACTACGGAGCGCTGGATCACGAGGAGCGCGTTCAGCATCATTAATTATCCTTATTGATCACCACTTCGCTGGATAAAGCGTTTTGCTGACTGGGAAGTGTTCACCGTTAGTACAAGGTCAAGGTTGAAAAAAGGGACTGGGATTATCACACGGAGGCTGGGATGAACCCACAGACGGGACATTGATATGTCCTTCATATTCTCTCTCTGTCTCTCTCTCTCTCTCTCTCTCTCTCTCTCTCTCTTTCTCTGTCTCCCTCTCTCTCTCTCAATTTTGGTATTCTGTATCTTATGGCTTCTCAAATTACAGCTGGGAGGAGAAGTTTGAGAGTTGTCACTTTGAGAGTTTAAGAGTTGGATGGGTGTTTTTTTGGTTTGTTTTCAGTGTGACGGGGGGAGTCCACAGCGCTGTTAAGCGAGCAAATTGAGACCTCTGTGTAGGAAATGAACCTTCACTCTGTGTCTGAGAGATGGAGGGACGGAGAAAGGGAGATGCTGATGGAGAGATGGAGAGTGAGCGATGAGAGGGTGATGGTAGCCTGTTCACGGGTGCTCAGTGCTATTAGCCCCCCCCCGTCAGACATAATGAACCCATCCAGCGACCAACATGAAGTAATGCTTTTATATTTATACACCAGTACATCCTTCTCCTGCTTTTCTATTGCTCTTTGTGTGTGTGTGTGTGTGTGTGTGTGTGTGTGTGTGCTGGTCTAACGTGTAGATGTGTGTTTGCTGTCTGGAAGTCTAACATGAGAGTGTCAGAATAATGAGAACATGTCTTCAGAATGATAAGAAATACACATACACACACGCACACACAGACACACACACTCTCATGCGTACTCACACACACACACACACACACACACTCATGTGCACTCACACACAAACACACACACTCACTCACACTAACACATACTCACACACAAACTCACACACACACACACACACACACACACCTCTGCATGAACACACACATTCTTCAACTACAGGAACTCTACTAGATGTCCACAGGATGGACCTGCTGCAGTGCTTCAGAACCTCCTGTTGAGTCAAACCCCCATAACCAACCCGTCAGCTGGTGCTTCCTGTTCAGCTGGGCACTACCCAAGTCAACTTAAACTAGAAGAACATACAACAGACATACACTGAACTGCCAAAAGTATGTGGACACATGATCATTTTACTCCAGTGTTGGCCTTCCTTTGCCTATAGAATGTCTACAGTCTTTTGGGAAAGCTTTCCACAAGACTTTGGAGTGTGTCTATGGGGATCTGTGTCCATTTAGGCAAAAAACCACTGATGTTGTACTAGAAACACCTGTATGTTGGATCAGAAGGCCTGGCTTGCAGTAGATGTTCTCTCAGTATCGCAGTTCTTACAGTAGAATTTATCCTAAAGGTGTTTAGTGGGGTTTCTGTGTATGGGGTTCTGTGTTCAGGGTTCTGTGTACAATGGGGTTGAGTTTGGAGCTCTGTGTTCGGTGGGGTTGAGTTTAGGACTCTGTGTTCAGTGGGGTTGAGTTTAGAGCTCTGTGTTCGTTGGGGTTGAGTTTAGTGCTCTGTGGCTAAATCACCTGAACCTCCTCATGGCTGCTTAAGGTTCACGTCCACCCAAGACCAGAGCAGAAGCAGAAAGCGTGTAGGCCTCACATCCTCGCACATGCTGAGCCTCAGCCAGCCTGGATGCTCGTGCTACCGACAGCTGGGGAGGGGGGTAGTTCAGCAAGACATACAAAGTGGGTCTGACACAAATGCATTTGCTTTTCAAATGGCTGTTTTGAAGGCAAGCGAGGCCAGCTCCCCTCTTCGCTCCTCCCCGCTCCTCCCCGCCCCTCTTTGCTCCTCCCCGCCCCTCTCTGCTACTCCACCCCCCCCACTCTGCTTGGTGTGATTGGCATGTCTCCTTATGAGGACTGTGTTCCTCTTCAACCTGGTTCTCTTTGTACAACTGCCTCCTGTCAAACACTGGATTTAAATAATAAATATAAGAGAAATAGAATGACAGAAAGAGAGAAAAAAGTGGAGATAGAGAGAGAGAGAGAGAGAGACAGAGATGGGAGAGAACTTTTGAGCTCTGGACAGCTGTAGAGAATATGTGGAGAAAGCACACACACACAATCCCACTCACACACACCACCCCACTCACTCAAATGCACATCCCCACTCTCACACATACATCTCCACACACACACACACACTTTGATGTTGATCATTAATAGAGAGAACGGTAGGTGAGGAGGAGGTATACAAACAGAGTGGATGAACGTGGAGAGATGAACACCATCAGTATCTTTTCTTTCCTGTCTTTTCTGTCTGAAGTATATCAGATGGAGAGTCCCAAGGTCTGTAAATCCATTAGAGCTGTTTCTGCTTTTGAAACGGGTCTGGTATAAAAGGGCAGGAGGCGAGCTGAGGCCTCGCGTTCAGACAGCGGTTGTTAAAGGCTAGCCTGAGGGCACGAAGACACACGAATACCCAGGTACCTGCACGCCATCACCACAGGGCACCAGACTCTCCTGAGGATAGCCCCCCGCAGGCCAACCCAGGTGTGTGTGTTTGTGTGTGTGTGTGTGTGACCTTCTAGAAGCCATGTTCTCGCTGTTCTAGCAGTGTGTACACCTTCCTCTGTCAACACACACATAAAAATTATTCATTTTCATATTCACCCGCAATATTTCATCTTTTCACATGAATTGTTTCCGTGTGTTTCCCTCTACACAGCCATTTTAAACACCTTCTCAGATATTTAGCCAAAGCTAAAACATTTAGCATTACAGCTAAATGAATTTCCCATGCAAGTATACAGGGAAAACACTTCTCTGTTTACAAGGAAAACAAAATTCAGCATTGAATAAAGCATCACAGAGATGAACAAATAAAAGCTGCCCTTACCAAAAAAGGAATGTAGCTGTGAGTTCAAATCCATATTCTCTTTCTCCTGTAACCTTGCAGCATTGTGGTGCAGACAACTACAATTCCCAAGATGCCTTTGTCTTGAGGTGCTTTAAATTCATTGATTTCCACTAAAACTAAGTGTGCTTTCCAAATATAAAACCTAACACAAAAATAACACAAATTGTAATGTCAATTGTTTTCAGAAGAGAACAATCAAAAACATATCACTCTACTGCAGATTTTTGCACGATTTTGCACAATACAATGTATCAAATATGATCATTATCAAAGATGTGAACTAACAGTAATTAGACATTAAAATAATATTACATATTTAGATTTGTTTCAAGGCATTTGACTGCCGGAATGTTTACAAAGCTTCACCTTACTGGTTACTGGTAAGTACATTCATAAAACAATTAAATAGTTTTGCTCTTGAATTAAATTATTTAATCCGATCACTTACTGTATTACTGAATTGTATATAAATGCACATCAAGTAAATTATATTTTAAAGATGATACATTGGCCATTTTGGAGTGCATTTTCATGTTTACATAATGCTTCTAGAGAAAAGAGAATGCATAAATTGCATGTGTGTCTATTTTGGTATAAGGTTACGCACACCCAAACACACACACACACATACACACACACACATGCAAAATGATTGTGGGGCGTTGGCATTCCAACATGATACCCATCTATCTTTTTGACATCTTCTAACCCAATTCCCGGTGGGGGGGGTAACTGAATTTAATCCTGAACATTAGATAAGCACCTCCTCCACCTCTCTGCTTGTTTGTGTGTGTGTGTGACAGAGAGGGGGGGGGGAGTGATAGAAGGGGAGAGAGAGAGAAAGAGGGAGGGAGAGAGAGAAAGAGAGGAAAAGAGAGAGAGAGACGGACAGATATTGTTTGAGTCATGGCGTTTGCACTCTGGTTAGGCACTGCAATGGGATAAAGAGGTTAAAGGAGAAATAAAAGTACAGAGAGACGGGTGACACAGTGGAAACGCCCCCAAAACACACACTCACACACACACACACACACACACACACACACACACACACACACACACACACACACACACACACACTCCACAGGACATGGCTCCAAAACCTCCTCCTCTAATGAACACACACACACACACACACAAAAAAAGAATAATCAACTTTAAATTTAAATGTGACTGTATATATATATAATTGGTTATATATAATTGGTTATATATAATGTGTTATATATAACTTCATATATATAATTGGTTATATATAATGTGTTATATATAACTGTATATATATAATTGGTTATATATAATGTGTTATATATAAATGTATATATATATATAATTGGTTACATATAATGTGTTATATATAACTGTATATATATAATTGGTTATATAATGTGTTATATATAACTTTATATATAATTGGTTATATATAATGTGTTATATATAACTGTATATATATAATTGGTTATATATAATGTGTTATATATAAC
>JAOXYF010000004.1:22253102-22264030 GCA_028565775.1 Sternarchorhynchus goeldii
CCCCCCCCCCCCCCCCCCCCCCCCCCCCCCCCCCCCCCCCCCCCCCCCCCCCCCCCCCCCCCCCCCCCCCAATAAACATCGGCCACAGACGAGTTCTCTGAGTGTCGTATTTCAAATCAAAGGGCTGAGATGTCAAAGGAAAGTCTGTGTTACTTAAGATGTGCATGCTTGGGGTTCATGATCAGTATGGACTGCATCACAAAGGGTTCCTTCCTCTGCCATGGTAACGGGGTGGGGTGGGGGGGGTTTAAAGTATTCTGTTGTGAGGTCATATGTGATGTGTCAGCTGTTTTGGGGTAACCAAGCAACATTTAGATCACTTAGGAGCAGGGTTGTGACATCATCAAGGAAAGCTGTGTGTGTGTGTGTGTGTGTGTGTAAATTAACATCTGTATTAGCAGGAAACCCAACCCACAGACTTTTCACATGAGCTCCTGAATTTGTCCTTAGTCTTACAATCTGTTATTAATTGTATGAGAGGGGGCAGAGGGATGGGGTAACTAGAGAGGGCAGGTAGATGGGGTAACTAGAGAGGGCAGGTAGATGGGGTAACCAGGGAGGGCAGGTAGATGGGGTAACTAGAGAGGGAAGAGTGATGGGGTAACCAGGGAGGGCAGGTAGATGGGGTAACTAGAGAGGGCAGGTAGATGGGGTAACTAGAGAGGGAAGAGTGATGGGGTAACCAGGGAGGGCAGAGGGATGGGGTAACTAGAGAGGGCAGAGGGATGGGGTATCTAGGGAGGAGGACGGAGAGAGAGTTTAGCTGCAGGCTATGATATGACAGCTGTTACACAATGCTCATAGACCCTCCCTGGATAATGCTACGACTGAGATACATCCAGGGAAGTGAGAGTGTGCACCTGCTTTCTATCCCTCAACACGAAACAGAAAAATATTAAAAACATTTATGTGATATATATAGACTCTATGTTCCTCTTTTATTTACTTTTCATAACAAAATATATGTGTAATAATATTTAGATCTGTTGAATAAAACTGAAAAACATGTTTGTGCTGTGTTTAGTCTACATTCAGGCTTTCTTTATGCAGGTACATTGTCCTGTTTATCAATTCCTTCCATTTAGGTTTGCAGTTCAGAACATTAGAACATCTTTGCTTTGGCTACAATGTTTTCTCCTGATTACACTTAGTGTCAAGAAGGTAGTAGCGCTGTCTGTGTGTGTGTGGTGCATGTTTGTGTGTTTTGATGGCAAAGTTTCATTCTGAGGAAATTTCACATGGTTTTGATTCAGCTGTTTGACTCCGATGGTCAGAGTTCTGAGAACAGAGTTGGAGTTTTTAGATTTGTGTTTAGGGTTCTGAAAAAAGCTGGTGTGGTTACAGAAAATGTGGTCTGACAATGGAAAGAAAAGAAATGACATTTAAATTAATGCTTCTCTGTGTTACATGTTTAGTTGAATGACAGGCAGTACTTTGTGCATGTGTGTGAGTGACAGGCAGTCTCTCTCTCTCTCTCTCTCTCTCTCACTCTCATTCTCTCTCTCTCTCACTCTCTATCTCTTTCTTCTCTCCCCCGCTCTGTCTCAGCAAACAAAATATGCAGAGTAGGCAGAAATGTCACTGGAGCTACTATGGCATATACTATAGCATGCTAACTCTAATGCTAGGTGCTAACTGTAATGCTAGGTGCTAACTCTAATGCTAGGTGCTAACTCTAATTGATGTGTCTCTTGACTTTAGCCTACATGTGCTCCTTTGATGTTAGAAAGGTTTTTTGAGTTCCAGTCAGCTTTTTTTCTATAAAATCTGTGGCGGATTTGTATCTGGCTGGAGATGTGTGGCGGAGGACTGTCTCATCCTCCTCACTACAGTTATGCTACACAGTTATGCTACAGTTAAGCTACAGTACCACTACACTGCCACAGGACGCAGTTACTCAACACAGTTAGGCTACACAGTTACGCTACGCAGTTACACTACAGTTTTACAGGGCACTGTGGTTGCGTTGCTCATGTATGTGTTTGAACACACTGCTGTGAGACACAGCATCACAGTGCTTTCCAACCCTCACTTCCAGTCACAGTGAGTTTTGGAACGGTTCCACACATCATCTCTCATGATTGGACAATGGTTAATTGACAGCACTGTGCTCCAATGAACAGCCTTTTATAGTACTGGGTTGTGGTTAGTTATGTCATTTGTGTAAGGAAACAGCAGATCCATCTCCACTAAAGAACAGGACTGACGACCACTGGGTGATGTGTGGAATCAAACAGATTCCATACATCTCACACACACACACACACACACACACACACACACACACACACACACACACACACACACACACAGAAACATGGCCCATCAACACTCTGAAGGAACTAAAGTCATAACCCTATGCTCTGTATCAGGTCCCTCTCAGTTTCCTTGTGTTACTGCTTCTGCTGTCTCTGACTGCTCAGGTCATGTGACCTCGGTCTTGGTTCACTCCAGGCTGCAGCCAGAGAGGGGAATTATACAACCTTTCCCACATCTTCCAGAACCTGCTCTCCCCATCCCTCTCCTAACCACCACCTTTCTCCATCCAATTCTCTCTCTCTCTCTCTCTCTCTCTCTCTCTCTCTCTCGTTTTTCTGTCACAAAGACCAGATTTTCCAAAAAGGAAATGAACGGTCCTGGAGGAAAACCTCAGACATGGTGAAAGACTGAACCTACAGACATACAGCTGACAGCACTCTGTTACCAACCAGCAAGTGGTTTGCTTTGGAGTGGGTGGGGGGGTGAGTCTAATTCAAAAGAGGATCCGATTACATACACGTTTCATAAATGTTTAGAGTGATGTTAGAATTGTAGCAACACTAGTTAGAACATGAGACGCTTAAATGGGTATGTGTTTATTCCCTCTCTCTATTTTTCTCTTGTTCTCGCACTCTCTCTTTCACAAACCGAGGAGAGCTTAGTCATAGTCCTCAAGTCGTTTTTCTGAGAACAGGAAAGGGCATGACAATATTAAAAATCACAGCGCCAAAGCAGTGGAGAGAGAACGCTCTACTTCTGAGAAGAGAGCTGGAGTTCAGTGGTCTCAGTAAATGATCCCATTGCTTTTGGGAGTCCAGTGTGTCCTCACGTAGCCTCCAGAAGTTGTGCAGCTTACCTGCCGTCTCTGAGCTGAGCAGATCACTGCGAAACATACACAATCAAATGGAGCTTCAGTTCAGTTCTGGAAAGGGCTTTCGAGACCTTACTTAACACTAAAGTGAAATGCACAGAGCAGCTGGCAGAGCAGAATAGTTCTGAGATGATCCAGAAAGATATCAGCCCTCCCTCCTTAAACCTTATGCTAGGACCCTACATTCTTTGTTGTAGCCAGTGTAACTCGTGTTTACACAGCAGCGAGGTCTTCTGTACACATGATTGGTTGGACAGGAGTGCTACATGCTGGCATGCTACAGTGTTACACTGACATGATAAAGTCCATTTCTCTGAAAAGTGTTTGTGTGGTTGCTCAACACATGACTGCCCGCACACACACACACACACACACACACACACACACACACACACACACACACACACACACACACACAGAAAGCAGAAATAACAATATGACTAAGCTTACCTCAGCACTCTGTTGTTAACACTACAAACCACATTGTGTTTTCATGACATTAAAATGTAATGACATGTTATTAAAATCTGAATGTTCTGCTGCCATTACACAGGAATGTTGTCACAGGTTTCTGTCAAGGTAGAAATCACTCAGTGTTTTGGTCCTTCGCTCTTGGTCTCCAGCTCTTCATATCTTTCATGAAAAACAAAATATTTTATTAGATTCTCCTCAATTTTATTTGGCTCTTCTCTTGCCAGTAAACCTTTCAAATATGTGAAGGTCATTTGAGTAAAAATGCTCATCAAAACGATGCAAAACATACGTTCTGTTCCCATTACACTAACATATCGAACCCACCCCAGACTTGGCCACAAAGTTGCTTCAAACACCCACTATGCTGGTCTGCCGTGATCAGTTTCATATTGGTGTCAGGGCTTGTTCGGCCACAGCGCCCCCTGCTGGTCAGGGTCTCAGCTCTGCGCCAGAGAGCTGTCCTGGGTTTGGCTGAGGTGTGGCACGTAGAGGGGATGGAGGGTGTTGGAGAGACCGAACGCTGAGGTTTGGATGCCCGGGGCTTCAGGAGGGAGGGACTCGAACCACACACCTGCTGCCTCCATGCGAAGCAAACCAACTTCAAAAACTAATGACTGTCTAGCGTGGATGACTATTCTTCAGATGCAACGAAATCTAGAAGCACGTCTCTTCATAATAACCGGAGAACCTGCTCCTAAAAGTGGAATTCAGAGATAAGGCTGTGATTTAACAAATCTTCACCATTTCAGTTTGAATTCACAGGAGTGATTACAAGTGAGGGAATTTTCATTAGTTTCCATGTGAGAAGCATTTAAGAAAAAAGGAAACCTTCAGATCCAGAAGATCTGTTACCTCATTCATTACTCCTAGCCATCACCCTCGTACACTTATAAGAGAATCACCACAAGAAAGAAGAGAGAGAGAGAACAGGATGGAGAAAGAGAACCTGAAAGAGAGGACACCATAGTTGGGCTTTGGGGACATAACGACGTAACTGTGCTCAGGGGTTTGTGGGTAAAGTCCAGTAATTAAAAACACACAAACCGCCGCGTTCTGAAACATAAACATAACCGAAACATCACTGGAACTTACGAGGTAGCCATAGTAACTGCTTTAGTGAAAGCAGATAAAATTTCTGCAATTGTACTGCGCTGTGGAACTTTTCAAAGATAAAATTTCGGAACATTTTTGAAGCTTCCCATTAAACTTCGATACTCAATATCTATATACAGCATTCAAACTTTGCAAAGTTGGCGAAGACATTAATGAATTATAAAAGATAGTGTGCAGTCTTTAGTAAGTGCTTTGAAAAGTGGAAGCCCAAAGTGAGAATAGTAACTGATTAACAAGTATCTTTGTGTTTGTGGTTTATTTACAGGTTTGCTTGCTAAGAGAGAGATTTTGCTCCTAGACTGCACCTTGGGTTACAGCTATCTTTGAGTCGCTTTTCTGTTTCAAAACAAGTATATTATGCTGTTAGATATTTTATTTTCCAAATGCCAAATGTCAAATCTTAGCCTTGTGACTGGAAGAAACCCTTATGCTAATAGCGAAGCGTGTTAGCATTCGGATTTATAGAGCTTTTAGATTTTTTTTTCCCCTGTGATCTCTGAGGGGAAACGCACTTGTGTACACCTCTCTCTACTTCCTACTTCTTCAGTTGCTTTCTTCTATCCTTCACAGTTAGACAGAAAGTAACCTTTCGTGGCGGGGGGGGTCGTCTCGTGCCCCAAGGTGCTTCACTGTCTACAGCCAGACCCAACCGAGTACACACATTCTCTCTCTTTCTCGTTCCTTCCTCCTCTCTCTCTCTCTCTCTCTCTCTCTCTCTCCCTCCCTCTCCCTCTCTTTCTCTCCTCAGGAAAAAAAGAACAAAACAAGCACGAGGAATGTTTATTAACACCTCCGCCGGCTCCCTTGGCCCCGCCGGGCTGACCTGATTATCGCCTGTCTGTAATTACACTGAAACCAGAGGTTTGCGACTCCTCACGGGAGAGGAGTCGCTGATTACGGAGAGGAGGCGTTCTCGTTGCCTGGCCGGGAGCTGCCAGAACTCTGGCACGGACCCGCAGTAGCTATAGTTTTGTTCCAAGGTGCATATGGTGGAGCGGTGGTTGAGACCTCAGGCTGTGTGCTGCTGTGCTAGGGTGGAGAGGGGAAGAGGGTGAAGGTGGAGAGAACTGGGAAGCGCTGGGGGGGTCGTGTGCTCCTGTACCAGGAGTTCTTTTGTCTGCGTCGCCTTGTACAATAGAAAGAAAGAAAGAGAGAGATGGAGAGATAGAGAGCAGTGAAATAACAGCAGAAAGACGAGATTTATGCTGCATTCAAGCTCAAGAGTCGCTGCTCACCTCCACTCTGAATGAACACGTATGACAATAAAGGAGTCCCTAAGAGGTGTTGAGTGTGTTTGAGCAAGGTATGAGGTGTGTGTGTGTGTGTGTGTAAGCATGGTGTTTGCATTAGCATGAGGTGTGTATGTGTGGCTGTAGGGCTCACTGGGAATCAAGGGGTCACTATGGAGGACGGATTTCATTTGGACTTTCAAAAGGATTTTTATTCTAAGGATCGTATAAAGGTCAAGAGGTCACATTCTCCACTCACCTTGCGATGTGAAATATCAGGGAAAATTCTCTTCTCTTCCTGGAATTAAATCTTATTTGCACTGTATTGTAAATGTGTATATATATAATTATTATTGTTTTTTTTTGAAAGAAATTTTTTGTGTTGCACACACACACACCTGTCCCAGCAACTCTAGCATCACTCTGAGTGGTGGCTCATCCCTGTATGTTGTGAGCCCAAGCATAGCTAGGTGGTGCCATCTAGTGGCCACCAAACCAAAGGTCTAGATTTTGGTTGAAGGCCTCAAATGCTAGCACTGATATAAAGAAAACACAAACACATCAGATGATGGATGAATTGTGATTACCAAACAGTATTTTCACCAGGTTCACAGAAGCACAAAACCATTGTCGACAAACTACGTTATTTCCAAAAGCTGTTGTCCAGAGCATGCATGCTAACTCTTTCCTGTGTAATTCAGGACCAAACGTCCTGCAATGTGTGACCGTGTCCTAAAGCAAAGACCACTGGCTGTAGCTGAGATGCTTTGCAATTTGTATGAGTGAGAGACTCTTATCATCATGTTGCAGGTCCTTCCACTTCTGAAAGTCATTTTTAAAATTTTTTTAATGGCCAGGCAGGTTAACACCTTCGTGTCTCGTCTGTACTCAACTGGCGTCGATCGTTTGGGATCAGGGAAGTTCACCTAAGAATTTTTTGACGTATATTTTGTTTGTTCCTGTCAGTTCCTCCAGCAGGTTGGGAATCCTGAGAAGTTCGCTAAGCTTTTCCTTCCTGAATGTGCATTAGCGTGAAACTCCAAGGTTGTTCAGCATCTCACTCCATTTAGGAGTTTCTGGATGTTTCTCTGAACTTCCTCTGATCCCTGTTTTGAAGAAGCGGAACTAAAACAGTTATGTCGTCATTAGCTTTGTGCAGGCCACATAGGGTACCTGCCGTCATAGCGCAATGGGGGCTACCCTTTCAGACGGGTCCTTCCAATCCGGCCCCACCCAACCCCTCTTTGGCCCCACCCAACCCCTCTCTGGCCACGCCCAGCCTCCTCTCTGGTCACGCCTACCCAGCAGTCTGAGGCTCACTTCCTCCCATTAAATCCCCTCACTTCTGGTAAAAGTACAGATGGTGCTGATACAGTGATGGTTAGAGTCTGAAAAACACATTATTCTGGACATTTTTTAAAATAATTTTTATCCTTTTCTATTTTTTTTTACATAATGCAATAAGGATGAAATGCCCAAATACATGAATATTTCTAGAACTCGCTCCAGGACCCTCTGCTCACAGGAGCAGCTCCTTTCACCGCCTCCTGCTTGTAGCACTCCCTTGAAGGACACACACCCGTAGCGTGTGTACGAGCGGCGGACTGTGATTTCCCAGCATGCACAGCGTGCCTCGGAGCTTCTCCCTCCCTTCCCCCGCGCTCCAGAGAGAAGATGACCTCGCCATGTGTTTACATAATTCATACGCCGGCGAACAGGGACGTCCTTGTTGTTGTGTTTACATAAGGGTATGAGTCATTAGCTCACATTTAGCTGCCAGGCTTAAAACTGTAACGTATTTATAGCAGTAAACTCAAGTGTAACGGGGAAAAAAAAAACATCCCATTAGGATGCAGAATGTGGCCCCATTTCCATGCAGGGTCAACAGTCGTATCACAGTCAACAGTGCAGTTCATCTTGCTAGGATGGGGACATCTAGGTGAGGTGAGACCTCCGCCCTGTACACATCCACCCACACTGTAGTGTACGGGATTGATCCCCAGGTAGCTGGCAGTCTGATAAATACGTGGCTCTGGATAATGCAGTGAATACAGTAACATTATCCCTGAAATCCTTGGTTTGACTGCTGAGGTGTGCAGCTCCTCGCTGAGTGCAAACCTTCAGCTTCACCCTGCCTGCCCAGCTTCACCCCGCCCCCCCAGCTTCACAGCTCTTCAGCTTCACCTCCGTCATTTCTCTACAGCGTGTGCTCATGGGTAAGTGCCTCTCGTGCCAGTTTGATGTTCCACCGCTCGATGCCAACCTGCGCTGGTGCCAGAGCAGGTGTCCCACCTGTGTGATACGGGCAGGAGGCAGAGCGAGCGGGGCTGTGTCTGGCAAAAGCATGCTCAGCTCCTCTTGTGTCAGAGCACATGTTTACACGCTCACATCAGCGTCTAGCTTTGAGCAGGGGCATTCCTGGCACTGCTCTGTATTTTTGTTTAACATGGGGGGGTAGGGTGGATCTGGGGGCAGTTGAGCGCTACCTGGTGATGGAGCTCAGCGGCTGATTCCAGATCAGAGTGATGAGACACTGGAACAGAAACAAACCTGGAGAGCACAGAGTTCAGTGGGAGTTTGGCTGCTGCTCTTACACACTTAGTATTAAAGTGTGAGGGTGTCTGGTGTCCTGACATTTGGCTTGTGTGTATGTTTGTGTGTGTGTGTGTGTGTGTGTGTGTGTGTGTGATGTGAGAGTGATAAGAGGGGACAGGTTCAGATTGATCAGCCTCACTGCTCTGCACCTGCAGGAAAAGGTCAAAAGGTCAAACACAAAAGCCATCACTTTCACCTCAGCTTCCAGACTGATTCCAAAAGACATTGTCTGATAAGACTATTATAACCCCCCCAACACACACACACGCACACACACACAGCTCTGCTAGTGTTATTATTTCTTTCCAGCTCTACACACCATTTCTGAAGAACAAAATCTCCCTGGAGATCTTTCGTTTGATTAGCTCCGCCTCCGTCTCCCTCTCCCGTCGGCATGCAACTCTTTCCACCACTTCCTGCCATTATGTTTCCATACCAACGGGTTCGGAGCATGCTTCCTGCTGCCAACTACGTCTCTGCCTCACGCCTCCACCTTCTAATGTACGCCTCGCGCGCCCTGCCTTCCTACCTCACACCCATACAGCTCGCTCTCCACCCGCCGCTGCACCTGCCTTGCCAGAGAGACTCCTGTTCTGTGCCTCACCTCTGTGCCTCACTTCACCTCTCCGTTCCTCACTGGAGGCAGCCGAAGAAGGCAGGCCTCACAAGTCATTAAGAGAAGGAAGTGTGACCCTCGTGGCCGGCGTGGGAGAGATTCACCCACGGAGGAGCTGAAGGCAACGGACCAGTGGGAGAGGTAGAGAAAAACGTTCAGAGTTTAAGGGTAAGATAGATTATCTGCAGCAGATAAATGCTCTTTGTTTACTTAAATAAAAAACCCAGAGATCTATTATGGTCTTTCTGTGATGTTGACGGTTTTTTCTCTAATTGTAATCTAATTGAAGGTAATGGAAATAAGAAAAGAGACAGTTATAACACGAGTGTGGCAACATCACATGTGCAGTGCACATTATACATTATACACAGGAAATAACTGTGTATGTTAACAATGTATATACTACACAGTTTATAACACCATATATATACAGTGTTATAATCGGTGCTTCTAACACTGATTATAACACTGAATATAGCACTGTATATTACAGTTTATAGTACAGTCTATAACATTGTATATAATACTCTGTAACATTGTATATAACACTATATAACTGTAATTACATTATTGTAATTGTATTGTAAATGAGTGCACACATATGCCTGAATACACCACATACAGTATACTCCACCCACTACACTCACACCACATACAGTATACTCCACCCACTACACTCACACCACATACAGTAAATTAGTAACTGGGCATAAAAACTAATTTATCTTTCTATCTTATGTCTCTACAAATTACTTTCTTTTTAACCTGTTTACCTTCATTGGTACAAGAACCATAAACACTGAGCATAAAACATTAAATTCAATGAAAAATTTCTATGTGATTAATTAGTGCCTGCACAATCGAAAATAAACACTTGCCCTTTTCCTTAAATCTTAAGTATGTGTGGTAAAGCCTGCTTTGTGTGTGTGTGTGTGTGTGTGTGTGTGTGTGTGTGTGCGCATGTCCTTTCTACGACCACACTGTGCTTGGTGTGATATTTTACTTAAGCTCTAATGAGTTGTAAGAGGACCAGTACCTTCTGCTGCAGGAAACCTGTGTCAGACTAATTCACTTTTAATGAGAGAGAAGCTGCTGATTAGTTTGTTTGTGTTGGCACACATCAGGATGGAGCAGGGAGGACAGTACTGGGTACAGAACTCTCACCCTCGCTCACACACACACACACATACACACCCATAAACACACACGCACGTGCACACACGCACGTGCACACACACACACACACTGCTTTGAATGGGGAAATAGTACCTGTTTTGCCAGCTGCTGTCTGTGTTCAAGTTTGAAATGACAAGAGAGAGAAAAAGAGAGAGAGAGAGAGACAGAGTTGTTGGAGGCTTTTTCAGAGAGGACAATAATCTTACACAAATCACATTAATGTTTCCTAAGTAGCAAAATGAACGTTGAAACATCATCCCTGAAGGAAAACAGAAAACCAGTAACAACAGCACGGATGTTGTTCCCGGTGCCTGCAGTGTCAGGGACAGCTAATGCCTGGATGTCCGCAGGGTCTGTGTCTCCCCGGGGGGAATCTGGAGGTCAGAGCTCCATCTCCCTCGCAGGACAGAAGTGTTTAATCTGATGCTCGCAATGTCTAATCTCACTTGCATAGTATAATCCCAGTGTCCAGTCTCACATAGTATAATACCATAGTATAATCCCAGTGTCCAGTCTCACATAGTATAATCCCAGTGTCCAGTCTCACATAGTATAATACCATAGTATAATCCCAGTGTCCAGTCTCACATAGTAT
>JAOXYF010000004.1:22324535-22342282 GCA_028565775.1 Sternarchorhynchus goeldii
TGTTCCGGGACATGAGCATCTCCAACACAACCATGGACGAGTTCCGCCAGCACCTGCAGTCTACAGGGGTGAGGAACCAACACACACACACTCACTGATGTGTTTTATCAGCACCTGCAGTCTATAGGGGTGAGACACAGTGCATCAACACACCTTTTAGACACCAACAGTAGTACAGTAATACTGTATGACTGGAGACACCTTGGGGTTCTGTGTTGTTAACGTGGTCGTGGTTCATTTTGCAGTGGAGGAACTCAGGATGTCTCCTGGTATATAAGTCTTTGTATTGTCCTTTCTAGGTGTCTTTGGGAGGCGTTGACCTCACAGTGAGGGTCTTGACCACAGGTTACTGGCCCACTCAGTCAGCCACGCCCAAGTGCAACATTCCCCCCTCACCGAGGCATGCGTTCGAGGTTTTTAGAAGGTACACAATCCAGTCTTGAAATGGCCAGTTTAATTTCATAAATTACTGCAAGCCAAATGTTTCCAGGTCGAGTGAGAGCCTAGGAATTGTGGGTAGTGTAGTTCGGTATCCGTACCTGGTCTGTCTTGCTGTGCAGGTTTTACTTGGCGAAGCACAGCGGCAGGCAGCTCACACTGCAGCACCACATGGGCTCGGCTGACCTCAACGCCACCTTCTACGGGCCAATCAAAAAGGTAGCGCTGACTGTGTTAGCCAATCAAATCCCAGGCCTGAGTTGTTATCTCACTGTCCTCTTCCTCACCAGGAGGACGGCTCTGACGTGGGCGTGGGAGGTGCTCAGGTGACGGGCTCCAACACCAGGAAGCACATTCTGCAGGTGTCCACCTTCCAGATGACCATCCTGATGCTCTTCAACAACAGAGAGAAGTCCACCTTTGAGGTAGTGCCCTCCAAGCCCCCACTGCGTGCTGCTCATGTAGAGAGGCCGTCTCCTCCACACTTTCATGGAAGCTCTTACATGGTTTCTGTTTATTTCCCCATGGCCTGACCGCAGGAGATCCAGCAGGAGACGGATATTCCTGAGCGGGAGCTGGTGCGGGCGCTGCAGTCGTTGGCGTGTGGGAAGCCCACGCAGAGGGTCCTCACCAAGGAGCCCAAATCAAAGGAGATGGAGAACGGCCATGCGTTTACAGTCAACGACCAGTTCACCTCCAAACTGCACAGAGTCAAGATCCAGACAGGTGCACTCCAAGTACCCTTCTGATTATTCATTTGTCGGCTTCCCACAGAGAACATGGTCCGGACCCGTGAGATCGCGCTGCCTCTCATCTCGTGTGTTTTTGCGTTGTCTGCCTGTCCCCAGTTGCTGCTAAGCAGGGAGAATCGGACCCCGAGAGAAAAGAGACGCGACAGAAAGTGGACGATGACCGGAAACATGAGATCGAGGCAGCGATCGTTCGCATCATGAAGTCCAGGAAGAAGATGCAGCACAACGTCCTGGTGGCAGAGGTGCGTTTACACACTGACCGTCCCTGACGGATCCTCTGTAGGGCTCCGCTCTCTGACAGATCAGATCAGTCGTATTCCTGTGTTAAACGGAAACCACCAGGCTGAACCCTGGCTAAATCAGAACAGAGGAGGGTAAAGGGCTGTTTGGTTTGTACAGCAGATGAACTAATAAACACTGTGAAGAAAATCAAACGCACAGAACAAGCCCTTTGGTTTCCTGTGTAGATTTTTTTTATTTATCTTTTGGTAAATCATAATTGCAGAATGAAGTGTTATGCTTGTATCATTCTGAAATTCATCAAAAGCACAGTGAACTGAGCACTGAGACCTTCTGAACCAGGACCTCTGCAGGTCAGATTAACCTCAAGGTTGTTGTGCACTTGCGTCTCGGAGAAACCGGTTCTTATTGAACTTGGCCTGGAATCCTGATTGGGAAGTTTCCACTTGACCTGCTCACTGCAAGGCTAGACATTGTGATGGAGCTGCAGCATCCATATCATGAAGCATTTTTCTTCCCCTTCTCTGCAGGTCACTCAGCAGTTACGGGCCCGATTCCTCCCTAGTCCTGTGGTGATTAAGAAGCGCATTGAAGGACTCATTGAGAGGGAATACTTGGCGAGAACGCCAGAAGACCGCAAAGTGTACACTTACGTAGCATAAATGTGGCGTGCATTTCAAATGAAACCTGGCATGGAGTGAAAGGGGTTTAGAGAGCATTATTTTGGGGGCTTGGAAACACGCATGAACTGGGAGGCTCTTGTGGTGGTTTTGTTTTTGTTTTGTTTAGGTTTTTTTCCCTTTTTTTAATTTATTTCCTTTTTTGGATTGCTACCGGGGAAAGCTGAGAAGTTAACCTTTAACCTTCTGTACGGAATCAATTGAAATAGTTCTTAGCAATTCACACGAAAGCCTTCCAGAACACTCTATGGAGCTGGATCAGATTCAGCTTTGGGCCTGTAGACGAGAAGACCGTCTCTGTGATGGAGAACTGTGGTGCAGTCGCACTGAAGCCTGACCTAGAATTACAACAGAGTGACTTAGTAAAAGAAGACCGTTGTCTCTCCGGTGTAGGCTGGCTCCAGAAAACCAGTCGGCTCACACGGAAAAGCGTCTACTTTTCCAGATTTATTTTTGCTTCTTCCCCGCCCCCCCCCCCTCCTTCCAAGGCTGGTGTAACTGTGTGTGTAGTCTCTGTCGCCATGTTGGTTGTACAGGTTGTTTCATACTCCTGACTACCTGCAGAAGATCTTATAATGGAGGTTGATGTTGGGTAGTTGTAGTGGCTGTTTCAGAGCATGCATTTCTGAAGATGGGTGGAATAACTCTTGAGGTTTATAGAAGTGGTTTGGTCATCTCTTTGTTTTAACTTTGTTTTTCTTTATTTGGCATGGCCAAATGTACAATTTAAAATGTTTTGTATGGTCCTTCTGATGCAGTTTCATAAGAGGGGTTGGGGATTCATTTTTAGTTGTTTTTTTTTTGTTGTTTGTTTGTTTTTTGGGGGTTTTTTTCCAGCGAAAGAAGGAACTTCAGGAGCACCATGTCTCAATGTGTAAAAATTGTAAAATAATTGTTATTGTACTCACTGAAGTGGACTGTACAGGGCCTTGTTTTCGTCATTATTAAATGTAGAAAAAGAAGAAAAAATAAATCGATTTGCTGCTTTGAATCACCCTTTGTGTTGTAACGGCAACGAGAAAGCCACCAAAATACAAACCCTCCTTAATCAATTAGGCGAGCATTTTCCTCCATTTTCAAAGTGGATGGGGAGGTTTCAGCAGATTGGCCGTGTTTTCTACTCGTCATTCATATCCCTAATGAACTTATCCTGTCTGTACTATTAAATCTTCTCGGGCCCGTCTGGTACCCTTTGTTTTAACCAATGGTGGGACGACAGCCATCTGCTTTATGGCTGCTCGTATTGTAATTCCCAGTCCGAGAGACTGGGGGTAGCCTTTCTCCGGAGAAGACTCTAGGTACTGCCTACACTTCGGAGCCGTGAGGAACGTTTTGCATCGCACAGCCCGTCGGCGACGCTTACAAGATCATTTATATGAACGTTTCTCTTTGGCGATCGCGTCTCTAGACGAGATGAATTAGACCCAGAAGACTATGCCAAAACCATCTAAATCGATTCGTAGGAAGCACCAGGCGAGACCAGCTCGGTTACACACTTATTCCACTATGGAAAGTTCGTGCGTCACTTGATAGCAAGTTTTGATGGAAAAAAAACCCCCCGAAGACGCGTAAATGAAACAGTTGAATAATGTTGCGTAAATCTTATGTATTCCCTAATCGGATGGATGACGAGAACACCGACTCTGGAGCAGAGACTGCAGTGTAAGTTAGCCCAAAATGCTAGCTAACAGTTTCGGCTGCTATTGAAAACCACATCGCTGATCATTTGTTTGTGGTATCCAAGAGGGCGATGGATGTACACTTCGTCTATGAAAGCGCTATGACTGCGAATACGGTGTTCATGTTGAAGTGGGAAATTGTCTAGCGTTAGTTAGCAGTCTGTGTGGATGCTGAAAATGCTGAACAAGAAAATAATATAAGGCTTGTAACTTTTAGACGCCAAAAACGTTAATCATACCGACCCTGCGCTCAGAGGTGAAACAATGGGTTTAGTTTATGCATCACACTTTAATTGACTCCAAATGAAAACATTCATCCACGTAGGTTAAAAATGTTTCGGCGTGAACAAACGCAATTAGATAAAAGGGAGGTTTCCGGAGATTAAAATACTGATAAATACTGACAACTGAGGAATAGGTCTTCAGGAAAATCATATAAGGCTGTTTCAACTAGGACCGTATAGAACTCGCGCTTTAGAGATAGAGATGTTAGACAGGTAAAAAAAAAAAAAAAAAGCCCTACGAAATCTGATTTTGTTCATTAATTTTTTGGTTTATAGATCGGACTGCAGCAAAATCTCTTGCAGTAGCAGTAAGTACTATTTCTAAACATGCTATAATAATCATTCATTGGATTTTTATTATTATTGCTTAAATTTATATTTATGTATGTATTTTTGTAATATATATATTATACACATTATTGTACACATTATGTAAATCCTTATGCATAAGGCGGTACTTTAAACCTGTTTTCATACTTTCAGCACTTTTCGTACTGGTCCCTTTGCTGTCGCCGCGTCTGTCTCTCTGTGTCCTTTGTGATTAGTTGATCTCATGACACACCTGGGTCAGGAGCCGCTATTGGTCACCATGCATCTGCTGACCAATCCCGGAGACTCCCTCCTCCTCCAGCACACGTTGGACCGCCTCCTCAAGTGGGTATGGCCCGGCCTCCGGCTCTTGCACGTGTCGGAACGTGCCTGCCCGCTGCGTAGCTCCGGCCCTGACCCGTCTCCGCCCACAGCCACGCACCCGGCGTTGGCCGTCACCCTTTTCCTGCACGAGGCCTACGGCGAGGAGCGTATCCTGAGGGTCCTGGACTTCTTCCAGTGCCCGCCCTGGCAGTACCACCACAGCGAGGGCAGGGGGGCCACGCCCGACGGCGCCCGTCCGCGCCCGTACCTCCTGCCCAGCCGGGACTTCTACGGGCTGGGCGTGGGAATGCCGCTGTGGGCGGTGCGGCAGGTGCACTGCGGCGGAGAGGCGGTGCGGCTCACTCTGCACAGCGGCTGCCAGAACTTCGAGGACGCCGTGCGGCTGTACGAGACCATCCTGCGGAGGCGGGCCGAGGAGCAGAAAGCCGGGTTCTGTTGGTTCACTGTGCTGGCCGAGCGGGGGGTGAGCGTGCAGCTGGCTCTCAAGCAGTTGCCCCCCGGAGTCAGAGCAGAGCCCTGTCGTTCCGCCGTGCTGCAGTTTAGGGTGGGGGAGCTGGGCCAGCTGGTGCCCCTGCTGCCTAATCCCTGCTCGCCCATCAGCGCCACCCGCTGGCAGACTGAGGACCTGGACGGCAACAAGATCCTTTTTCAGGTAGGTGGAAGGAAACATTGGATCAGACTGCATCAGACATTCATGAATCATATGAAAAATGCACAAAAAATCTTCGCTTTTCTCCCACCTTTTATTTCCGGAGGGTGTATTTGTTACAGAAGATGGTTTACTGCTGTTTCACTATGAAATAGAAATAGTGCTTCATTAAATCTGTTCTAACCTCTGGATTTTGGAAAGATAATTATACATGACAAGTAGGCAGCTCTCATGGTCCTGCTGAATGTCCTGACAGAGCTGCAGTCGGGATAACAGCAGTTGGTGGAAATGCTTGTACTCCTGAAGAGTGTATCACTCCTGAAGAGTGTATCACAGCTGAAGTGTATCATTCCTGAAGAGCATATCATTGCTTTGCTTCATGAGCCAGCAGTAACTACCCCAGAGTTTTTCTCCAACAATATGTGGCCCATGGATTTATTTTTGTGAATTTCAAACCATCTCGTTGAAAGCTAAGCGCAGATTCCCGTGTTGCCTTCCTCCTGATATGTAAATATTCAGTCTTGAGTCTAGATTTATGGTGAATGGTTTGCCATGTGAGGTTGTTGTGGTTTCTGTCCTGGGTGAAGCTGCCAGATGTGATCCTAGGAGACTGTGAAGACGAGGAGCGCTAGATGACATGAGCTGTAATTACAGATCCACACAGTCCGTCTGCAGGGCCGAACTCCACGGTGCTTCTCTCTTATTACGGATCCACACAGTCCGTCTGCAGGGATGAACTCTGTGGTGCTCCTCTCTTATTCCGTCTCAACAAAGCATTCAGGAATGGAAAAAAAACGGCCGATTGCTCTTTAAAAACATTCCCGGAAACGCATCGCGTAGCACACGTCCACACAGAAGATGTTCGACCACCAGAGACTGAAACTTTACACCCAGCATGAAATATTTATATTTAAGCACATTTCAAGACTCCAAGATTCCAATGCAAACCTCAACCGCCTGGATGACAGTCAGTGAGTCTTGGCCTTTGCTGCAGGGGTTCATTCTGATGCACTAAAGACTACACAACTGGTGCTGAAACTGAAGCTGCCTCTGTTCTGTTTACATGAACTACGCTAATTACAGCTGTGATGTCATGACAGTCAGTAAACCTCAAGTATAAAAACCTCAGAATGGATTCAGAACCTCAGAATGGATTCAATATCAGAATATATTTGACCAGTTTATTCAGTATTCGGTCTCATTACACCACATGATGGTGGTGTAGTTAAAAAACATCTCCCTGTAAGAAACCATCTGGTACAGTTTTTTCATAACTGCTGATAAACCAAAACTGAAACCGAAGGTAAAGTCATCCTCAGAAAAACTTCAACATTTATCAAATTTATTCAGCAACTGTTTGAAACTCAGCAGCTTGAGAGTAAAAAAAGTTCATAATTTGGCTGGAAACTCATTGTTGACACACTTCCTCCACCACTGTCCTATTAGAGCTTAGTAGTTTGTGGTGCTTTGTAACTATGGCAACCTCACAGCATCTTTGGACGAGTGGTAGGGTTATGGTTAACCTTACTCCCAGGAGGACTTAATATACATACTATTATTATTTTTAAATATTACTTTTAAATAATTTGTCAAGATGTTCTTTTAAATCAGACACATCTCTCATTTAAGTTTCTGTAATCATATCTGAGTAATTCGTTCAGCAGTGCAGGTAGATGCAGCTCTGTGTTATGAGCCATTCTGACCTTTCCTTCTGCCTGACAGGTTAAAGGAGGAGGGCAACCTCAGCGAGTCCAGACCTCTGCCTTCCCCCTGAGCTGCCCCTCTCTCCCCCCTCGCGCCCTGCTCAGGTGCCCCGTGCCCACCCACGTCCAGCCGGCCTCTCCAGCGAGCAGGCTGTCCCAGCTGAAGGAGCGCGCGCTGGGCCGGAATCGCGTGGACCCGCCCATGGATGTCCCGTCTGGAGCCCTTGGAGTGGGCGGGGGCAGCGTGGACTCCGGCAGTTCCTGCAGCACACCCCCGGGAAGCTCCTGCTACTCCTCCCAGCGCAGCAGCCCCGCCACGCTGTCCGTCAACCCGCTCGAGCCGACCGCGGTCGCCGACTCGCCTGAGGTACGCCTCCTGCTGGGTGGAGAGGAGGAGCCAGAGATGGATGTGGACACGGGGCGCGCCGTGGGCCCCCCGCCGCGGTGGGCTGCGGGTGGGGGCCCAACTGCTCTGCAGACGCTAGCTAGGGACCTGAGACACGTCCTCCCAGAGCCACAGAGGACATGGGGACAGGCAGAACGGGCGCTCCCAGAGAGACATCCGCCACACCTTGCTGCACAAACACTGGAACCTGTGGAGGAGTTCTTCATCTAGAACCTGTGGAGGAGTTCTTCATCTAGAACCTGTGGAGGAGTTCTTCATCTAGAACCTGTGGAGGAGTTCTTCATCTAGAACCCTGGAGGAGTTCATCTGACTACATGCTGAAGCAGAGAACAGGACACAGTTACGCCTCTGTGTCTGGCAGTGATGGCCAAAATGTGAGCAACAATTTCTGCACCTTCGATGTTTTAAGGTGGAAGGAAACCTTGTATGGGTAGCAGGGTCCACTGTTCTGGCTCATGAAATGTAATATTTTCTGCAGTATTTTGGGACTCATACGTGTGTAGAAGAGTAATAGTGCAGATCTAGGATCAGCACCACCAGCCTTTCGTATAAAAAGTTTCTTTAAAATGTAAAAAGCAAGACCTGATTTCAAATCAACACTTGTATTCTTAGCTGCAAACCCAGGCTGTGAACAACTGCAAGAAAAAAAAAAACCTCCACACAGAACATTCCCCCACTGTGGCATTGTGAGTGAACAGTGTTCAGCTTCTTGGCTTAGATGTCCAGTTACGACAGTATGATTTTAGGAAAAAGTTAATTAATTAATACAATTAATTAAGACTCACTTTAATGACTTCTGACTTTGGGAGTTAATAGAACATAGTGTTTTAGAAAAATTTACCTCAGTATTTTCTGATAATTTAAGGTTTTCTACATTTAGAAAACCTTACCAGTACTAATATGTACCTTAATAAATATGATCAAAATAAAAAAATATGATCAATTTAAATGTGGACTAAAATGCAAATCATACATTTTTTCTTGTTTTGTGAGAGAGCTCAATACTATAGTACCTATTATATAAAAAGCACCTATTATAGTACACTATAATGTATGATACAACTATGCCAAACAAAATGTACCAATATTTGAATAAATCTGGAAGTAGAAGTCTAGATCTCTGACTGCGAGTTATACGTCATATCACCTCTGAGATGGACTGCGTTTCCCATTTTCTCCAGCAGGGGTCATCAGCATGCGATAACGTTGCGTTCCATTACTAAGGCCCAGGTAAAGGTGTAAAATCAAGGATCAGGATAAATCAACGTATTATTTATATGATGTATGGGGTCCCACAAACTTCTAGCAGAGAAGCTTGAAAAAACACTCAATTTCAAGGTGCATTTTACACTACACGGGTCCCAAACGCCAAAGGTACGGATGAAACACTACAGTACAGACACCTTAGAAGTCCACTTAATAACTTTAAAATACATCTCATCTTGAATGCCTGAATTTCAGAATTTAATCTTATACACAGCAGATACAGGCTCAGGTCACCTGGCTGTGGTCTGCAGATTAGTCGCAGGCTGCAATGAAATAAATAAATAAATAAAAGACTGTTCTGTTGCCCCTGTAAACAAAATGTTGTTGGAACCAAACAAGGAAACGTCAATCCAGTATCAGCATAAAATCAGCTTCTTTTTTCAGTTTCCTATTGAATTGGATTGAATGAGGCTCCGCCCCTCTGCTGTGTAATGTTTTGCTACACTGGCTCCCTCTGATGGTCACAGTGTGTCATTGGCCTTGGCCGAGGGAGTCCTGTAGCAGCCGGTCCACGGCAGCGTCTTGGCCCACCGCCCGGACCCAGTGACGCGCACCTTCCCCGGGTCGAACCTCCAGTAGTGCCGCTCTCGAAAGAAATAGAGGCTTCCGTCTACTCTGGTCAGGGCGCCGTTGGCCCCCTGAGGCACTCCCGTCCAATCAGAAAGGCGGCGGGGGTAGTATGGTTCGGGCTGGAGTGTCTCCAGGTTCATCACAAAGTACCGCGGCCCTTTGAAGATGACCATGTGACCCAGAGGGCCGTAGTAGAAGGCAGAGTCTGGATGATGAGGCAAGCCGGACTCCTGGCTCTGTCGGGGAAACCCGGGGTCCAGGACGGTACCAAAATAACGCCATATACGCCTGCCTACCAGGAAATAGAGAAGAATAGAGAAATAGACGAGAACAGAGAGGGAAATGCAACCTGCCTGTTAGGGAACATGTATGGATATACAACCTGCCTGTTAGGGGACATGTATGGATATACAACCTGCCTGTTAGGGAACATGTATGGATATACAACCTGCCTGTTAGGGAACATGTATAGATATACAGGCTGCAGATGGATGTAATGTGGAATGTGTACAAGCTACAAACGCTACAAAAGGATCAAATAGTAAACAGCAACAAAATTATTTGAATCTGACACAGGTGTGATTTCGTTCTTCTGGGTATTAAAAGGACAAGCAAAATACCGCAAGTTCCATAAATGGCTGAGACACCATTTAATTCATCATGATTCGTGTGAAACAGTATGAAATCACTTTGAAACGCTTGTAGGATTAAGGACGGCCCACCTTTGAAAAAGTACATCTTGCCGTCCAATGGGGAGAAGGCAGCAGCCTCGATGGCAAACGGTAGATGAGACCATTGTTGTCGGAGAGGAAGTGGGTTGGTTACGATCCCCTTGGAAGACACCGTCCAGAACAAACCACCCCGAAACACCAGTATCGTGCCGTTCCCGTCTGTGGCAAAGTTCAGGACTATACTTAAATACATCAGAGGTGAGTATGGTATAACATCAGAGGTGAGTATGGTATACACTACACTAAGTATGTACACTATGAACAAAGACACCACAATTAACAGAACTGGTTTTCAGGAGTGGGCTGTCCTAGCTGTGTAGACTGTTTATACATAAATCTTTAAATCAGACATGCTGCTTCTTGTGAATATACCTTGAGACCACATGGGGGCGCTGCTTACACATTATCCTGTTATGAACCCATCGTGGAAGTGACTGATTTGGTGTACACAGAATTAAATGTTTAATTTTTACTGAATTAAGAAAATATGTAGATGTTGATCAAATGTTTGTATATAGAAACATATAGTAAGTAATTATAAAGCATAACCCTTTATTTTAAGGCATAACCCTTTATTATAAGGCATAACTCTTTATTATAAGGCATAACTCTTTCCTTTCCAGTGTCCAGTGCCATGACTTACCCATTGTGATGGCATCAAACAGGCCATGGCAGTACAGGGGCTGCTTGGGGCCTCCAGCTGCCTGTTCAGACAACTCCCAGTCCTGCATGGCCCAGCTTAGAGCCTGGCCTGGTATCTGCACCACAGCACCCCCTGGTGGCTTACCTGTATACACACACACACACACACACACACACACAAACACACATTCGCACACACACACACACACACACACACACATATTACATATCCATGTTTTCGTGTAAGACCCCTCTCTCTCTCTCTCTTCACCTCTGTCTTTCCAACACTCTCAGAAATCAGTTTCTCAGAAAAGTTCATTTTAAAAACATGGCATGAATGGTTACATTTTAGAAAGTGTTGGATTTTGCTTAAAGAGCGTCGTTGGTGTGGCAAAAGCAGTCATGATGTGACCTAGAACTCTGGAAACGAGAGACACAAAACACAACCGAAGCTTCCTCTGATAAGGTATGGGACTGCTGCCCACCCATTTTGTTTGTAAAAAGCTGAGCAAACATTTGTCCAAACCATGGATAATATCTCCACCCCCAGAGAAGAGCATGTTGGGGTGGGGGGGAGACCAGCACCCGGCGGCCAGTGTGGAGAGTGGAGATGTTCCAGCAGAAGGAGACTTCACATCCCCTGTTTGGTTTTGGGTGGTTGAACTCTGGAAGTGTGTGAGGTCCACAGGATATAGTTCACTTCCAGTGTTTCAGGCCTGACATAGTTCAAAACTTTGGTAGAGACCCTGCACTGATGAGACTAAAACTTTGAAATGTTTTGATTGTGTAGGTTATATATGGTTTGCCTTAAACTCAAAGAAACTACAGTAAATTATTCTGTGTAACTGAATAACTGTGTTAATTACTATTAAATGGTATGAATAACCATGTGTTAACCATGTGTTTCCAGAGTGATTAATCTGCCTGGATCCACAGGTGCAGGATCCTGGTCTAAGAAGTGTTTTTGCTATGTTCTGCGGTGAATGTGCTCACCTGTGTCCCATGACATCATCGTTTGCTGTGGTTCTTATTAGATTTATCTGTTATACCACCTTCTTCTAATCTTCTCACTCCAAGGGCCCCACATTCACTGATATGAATCACAAATTTACTGCTATCCAGCAGTATAATGTCAGACTGGTATTAGGGGTGATACAGCACTCCAGTATTAGGGGTGATGCAGCACTCCAGCAGACCTTTAAAAACAACTATTACTGTGCTTGTACATGTGTGTGTGTGTGTGTTCATGCAAGTGTGAGTGTGAACCAGAGTATCAGCTTCTATACAGTGTCCATGAGGGTTCACAGAGGTGATGAGCTGCAGTGTGTGGGAGGCGTTTGGGCTGCAGGTCTGGACATTATCCTGGAGCAAAGAGCAAACAGCACAGCATCAACGAGGAGGTCCACAGGCGACAGGAGGTCCACAGGTGTGAGGAGCTCCACAGGCATCCTGGACAGACATGCCGAGAGTTCCAACAGCCTGTAAGGCCTCACGCATTCGCACAAAGTGGAGTTAAGTTTTGGCCTGTCTGGAAAACTCCTCTCATTCCCTCTCTCTCTCTCCTCACCTCTGCCCCCCCCCCTCTCCTCTGTCTTTCCCCCTCTCTCTCTCTCTCTTCACCTCTGTCTTTCCATCTCTCTCTCTCTCTTTATCTCCCTTGCTCCTTTTTCTCTCCCTCTGTGAAGTTTTGCTTTGGTTAAAAATGCTCAAAGTCATTTAACCTCCGGCCAATCAGTGTTTTGGGAGCTGCATCATGCCTAGAAAGAGCTTTGCTAGTCATAACAGAGAGTTGCTCTCACAGTCCAAACAATGCATTTCCTGAACACACACTGTGTTAGTGTACATCCTAGAGTGCACCGAGTCCCAGCCTAGTGACAATGGAAACAGTCCCTTTCAAAGTCACTCAAACGCAGTTTCCTGTACGTCTCCTGGAAAAGATACTACTCACCATCGTTACCTAAAACCCTCGTTCAAAATGCAGACTGTAAGTTTGTGCTTTATCAGATCAGCACTGCCATTTTAGATCTGATTGAGAGAGAGCAAACATCCCAACTCAAAAGATCCTACCCTGCATACCACGCTACAGAACCAGCGCATCGGTGCCGGAGGGCACACGGAGGAACGCACCGAGGAACACTCCAGCGGTTTCCAGCCAGCGTTCATCGCTGAGCCTGAGGGAAGGAGAATTCCGATGCAGAATTCTGCGAGGTGTGGTGGAAGGCGACTCGGAGCAGTGTTTGAGTGGGGCTGAGCTTGTAAATAAAACTGTTCAGTTGTTCTTGCTTCATGAAAAAGCACAAATAAAAGGTGCAAATAATGATCTTAAAGGCTGCTGATGTGTTTAGAGGCGTAAAAGGGAACGTCAAGGGTTACTGAAAGCTTCACAGTAGGAATCAGGACCTTTATTGGATCCTAACAGCCAAACTATTTTCTGAGCTTTAGTTGTTAAACCAATCTCTTGTTTTATAAAGTAACATACACTGTAAGCAGGAGTATCACGTGTTCACAGAAACGCTACAGGCCAGTGTTTTACCATATAACTGCTGCACAGCGATGATGTCATCCCAGCTGAGCAGCTGACTGTGTCCCAGCTTCTTGTAATAGGGCGACATGAGGGCGTGACGGACAGGCGAGTGCTCCAATCCCAGCGTGTGGCCGATCTCGTGGGCGGTGACCAGGAAAAGGTTGTGTCCTTTGTAGCCATTCAGAGTCCAGCGCTCCGCCTTGTCAAAGTGCGCCTCGCCCCGGCGTGGGAAGAACGCATGAGCCAGTGCACCACCTGGGAGTCAGAGGAGAGGAGAGGAGAGGAGAGGATGACGGACGAGCGAGTTGTCTTTTTCTTGTCTGTGCTTTTGATAACCACACACCACTCACACACTCACACTCTTTTGATAACCACACACCACTCGCACTCACACACACACTCACACTCTTTTGATAACCACACACACACACACACACACACTCACACTCTTTTGATAACCACACACCACTCACACTCTGAATAACCAGGTTGACTCAGAGCTTTGGTACTACACTGCACTATTTCCAGGTGCAAAATGAAAAAAAACTGCTTAATCAGTGACTTAAGCAGGGTCCTACTTAAGGCTCATACTGAAACCCAGATTCCTGGCTGTGGTCACACTGAACCCTGAGGTTGTATTGTATTGCTTTAGATATGCAGCATACCGAGTATGTGTGTGTGTGGGTGTGTGTTGATATCCTGCATACTGAGTACACGTGTGTGTCTACACCACAAGGCTTTTACCATCTATACTTCAAGTACAACTGTGGGAACCAATAACAATTTTACTAAAAGATCATAGAAGAAATACTCAAATACATCTGAAAACAAAGCAACAAGGTAGTGAGGTGTTCCTGTACCTGGGTGGTGAGGTGTTCCTGTACCTGGGTGATGAGGGGTTCCTGTACCTGGGTGGTGAGGGGTTCCTGTACCTGGGTGGTGAGGGGTACCTGTACCTGGGCCGTCAAACGCGTTGCTTGTGCCGTCGTCATGCTCTCCCTCGTAGAAGGCCAGCCGGATGTCCGAGGAGCCGTGGCTGACCTCCAGGAAGAGCAGCCCTGACACGTTACTCCAGAGCTGGAATGCCGTGCGCACGGCCAGCTGCACAGAGCGGCGGGACAGGTGACGTGGCCAGGACACCACGCGATACGACAGATCCTGCTTCGCCCACCTTTCCCCTACAAGAGAAGCAAAGTCGGGACATGCTGGAGAACTGCTGGAGCAGGTTAGACGTTCTCCAGATCTCTCACAGGACATTTCACAGGCACTTAAACGTTCCCCAGATCTCTCACAGACTCTCTTCTCACTCTCTATACTGAACTGTTGCCGACAGCCATGATGCCTGGAAGGATGTTGCGTTTTAATACTGGGCAGAGAACATGAGTTGTTCATTTTAATGATTAGAATAAACATTTAAAATCTTCAATGAACATGAAAAAATACTTTGCATGCTTCCATGTTTTAAAATGTTGTATCTTTAAAGTCTCATCAACAAGAACTAATTAGTTATGATGTTTGATTGCATAATGACACCAGAGTGTGCAGGAAATCCTCTATCCAGCCTGCCGATAGCTGTATGACACACAGCAAAAGTTCACGCTCAGCTGTGTAAACCAAGAACAGCTCTTCAACGAGGGATCTGTAAACAGTTTCATTAATATGTAGGGGTGGGTTTGAAACTTCAGCATATTCACTCTAAAATGAAACACTTGTTTGAGGTCCTGCAGCCTTGCATTGTCATGAAACAGACTCACAGCTCCAGCTCCATGATCTTGTTTAGATGACACGGGGAGTTATGTACACAACTGCAGGACACACAGCATAAATAAATATAGGGGTGGGGGTTGGACCACAAACCACAAAGTCGTCTCGTCAACCACAAAATCAGGCGATGTCACCCTGATGAACACTGGAAATTACATTCAAAGTTTTAACTGAATGAAGAGAGACGGTAAAGGAAGTGACTTCCAGTTGCAGAAGACACAGATGAGACAGTAACAAGCTCCATGTGAGCCCCAGAGGAGATAAGAGATGATTGAGTCCCATATGAGGTGCTGGTTCCTCTGAGACCAAGTCTCGAGCGAGTCGTGAGAAAACATGAGGCACATGTGAGACAGACAGAAGAACCAAAACATCCAAAAAATACAACAAAAGAGCTAGAAGGTTTTCACCAAAGAGGCTAGAAAAAAAAATGTGGGTGAGAGACTATGCAGTGAGAGAGACTGTGAGGTGAGAGGGACTGTGAGGTGAGAGAGACTGCGGTGAAAGAGTGCAATAAGGCTGAAGGGCGCTGGAGATGTGGAACAATTTGCTGTGTAAACATCTAAGTCTTAAATCTAAGATATAAATGTAAAAAAACCAAAAAAAAACATGAGACATGCAAAAGTGCATCTGGTGAGATGAACAATGAGCCCAGTGTTTCCTAAACAGATGTTCTGCAACGAAGGCAGAAGCTCTGAGGCAAACGAGGGAATTCTTGAGGCAGTTTGACTGCAATCAAATGGCTGTACTTAACGACAGCACCTCGGGGGAACGGAGGGAGAGGGAAATGCTGGATCTGAAAACATTCCATGGATGATTCCCTCATGGAAGCAATTAGAGATGCAGAGGTTTCAGTAATGGTGGTGCATGTCTGAGCAGCCTGTGTGTGTTACAGTCAGCATATGACTTGGTGCCAAGCATGTCTGTGTACAGTAATAGTGAAGTTAGTTCTGCAGAACAAGGTAAAATATAACACTATATAGCCCTTTTCATGTGTGTAAAATTTCTGCCTTTCTGGTGTGATACACATTTCCTTACAACACTGAATAAATGTTTTACAACACAGTGTGAAATTATGAAGCAGTAACACAGTTGTTGGTCTTTAATATTGGCTAACATGTGTGAAGCCTGTAAGAGCCAGAGCACTTTATGGAAAAAAAGCTTTGTTCTCAGTTTCAGGGGATCTTAGGAAGGGGACAAGGAAACATAACACAACAATTCATGTCATTCATCAGACTTTTCAGGAACACGTCCTGCCTATGCCAGACCCCAGATGCAAATCTCACATCTAGAATCAATTCATCATCTTCCACCAGTTCAGTTATGCATGAACTAATTATATAACTTCAAGATCCACAACTGTCTGATTACTTATGATGACCTGAAACCAAAGATCTGTGTTTAAGAAAGAGATTCTTACAAAATTTGGCCAACAATTAAGTTACAGAATGTTAAGTATCTAAAAATGTTCATGGACATGCCAAACGTGCGCACACACACACACAAACACACACACACACACTCACACACTACTTTCTGCACTTATCAAGGATGATGGAATGCAGGCTTTGTAAATATGAACAGCAGCCATGGTCAAATTCCCACAACCAATGGCAAATTCTTTCATGATAACACAATGTATGCTTTCCATTTCAGGCTAAATAAAACTTTCAAACTTGCGCTGGCCTCAGGTGTGAGAAGACTAAACATTCACTTTCCCTCTCAACCAGGACAGCGATCGAAACAAATCAGCCAGAGAAGCCCAGTACAAGGTGCACAAGACATACTTCTCAGGGCAGTGGCTCCAGTTTTAGTAACACTCAACAGTCAGACTCTCACAGGGTAGTTTAACGTGAAGGTCATACAACATGCATGCGCCAAACAGTGTTTTGTGTTGCAGTGTAAACAGACTAGCGTCAGGACCTGAACACGGACGTGTCCCGACTCACCCTCCTCTCACCACATTCCAGCTGCGTTATAAATCCCTGAAGTGATGGAAGGAATTCACAGTTTTTCTTGATCATCTCTGAAGACACGCAGTGTCTTTGTGTCCAGGTTCCTGCTGAATCTCCACCACTGCTTTTTAAGCTGAACTATAATAGACTGATGAATGTTGTGTGTTTGAAGGTGGTTCTGACGAGATTATTGATCAGGGCTCCAGGAAACCTAGTTCAGGCTGAAGTGTTGAAGATGACCTATGAGGTGTAGCACTGTATAAATATTGCAATTTTTTACATAAACATTGGGATTCATACATCGGTTCTTGATTGTGTGTGTTGGGCCCTGCAGGAGTGTTGTCTTGGTAAAGGTCTCCACACTGAGCACAGGTAGCAATTACTCCTCCCTGTGATGTTAGTCATCAGTCTTCACAGAGGAACACACCCTACCTCCTCTACTGCATAATCTCTTTGGACTTCGCTACCCTGGAGCAAGTTACATTATCCCTGCCCAAACCTTACACAGGTGGGTAAGTGTGCAATAGAGTCAGATTCACAAGGAGGAGGGACTTCAGAAAGGCTTAAAGTTTTCTGTGTTACTGAACACAGATAATGTTCAGCGATGACAACAATGACTGTTGAGATCTTAAGGTAAACATGGTGACATTATCCTGCACTATGAGAACATCCTGAGGGAACTATATATCATAAAGTGCACCTGGTCCTTGTATAATGAGACAGAACAAGAACAGAGCCAGTGTTTCCTATGAGCTGTTGGACAGATCCAGTGTTTCCTATGAGATGTTGGACAGATCCAGTGTTTCCTATGAG
>JAOXYF010000004.1:22350051-22363318 GCA_028565775.1 Sternarchorhynchus goeldii
GTGTCCCGTCACGTCCCGTCATACGTGCACCGTGTCCCGTCACGTCCCGTCATACGTGCACCGTGTCCCGTCACGTCCCGTCATACGTGCACCGTGTCCCGTCACGTCATGACTCAGTTTTGAAAAGGGGACAAAAATGTCTCTGCTGAAAGCACTGGGACTACAGAGCTTGGCCAGTAATGTAAGTAAGATTTCAATTGGTGATGGAGACATTTCAGGTATGGACTCTGTTCTCTTCCAATTAGGAGGATGGTTCATATGGGGGAGGTCCGAGTGTTTATTTGCTTTTACGTTGCCAAAACCGAGCAGAGCATGGAAGAATGACTCCCAGCTCACCATCAGGACTTGAGCTACGGTTAGAAAAGTCTACACAAGCGAGGAGGCGCTCAGGAAGCTGAGTGCTCCGAGATTCTTCCACTGAGTGCTTATATGAGCTCCAAGTGAAGTCCAAGTTTAATTTCACTTTGATACCTGTAGTATAAAATGTAGACCATGTTAACACAAAAAGCATACGACTCCATGTAAAAACAAAACAAACCAAACCAAAAAAAAAACCAAAAAGAAAGGAAACACAACAGTTTAAATGACACCGTTTCATGGGACTCGTGTGTGAATGCTTCCTCTTCTGAAAATTTCAAAACCAGAACAAAGTCTCCAACAGCAGGAATGGTAAAGGGCAGCCACCAGAATGAAGTGCTTTCAGTTGTGATGGATTTTACTTCCTAAATGATTTGATGGACTTCAAAGCAACATTTAACATGGGGATCATTTATAATAAAGGTGATGGGGTGCTTTAAACCTATTCAAATTTTGCCCCAGATAAGTCTCAACCTTCCTGCTGCATTCTGAGTTCAGATATACATGTACAATAACATCAAATATTTTGAGTTAAAAATCTATACAACTCCAAACTGCACCCAAGCAGCATGTGGTCCATCTGGGCACCAGATAAGTAATCGGGTCAATCAGGTATCTATGCTCTGGAATAGCAACTGCCACCATAAATCCAACTCCTGCTTTAATAAAGATCAAATGCAACAATATAACTTCTGAACAGATACTGGGAGCACTGCCTGCTGGCTGATTGTGATTTTAATCTGTAGCCTTTATGCATAGTCAACTGTAACTTCCTCTGAAGACAGGGGAGGTGGGCAAGTAGAACAGGGAACAGTTACTCTTCAATGGGAGTTTCATTCTCCTTAGAACCATCAAGTTACCTTTACCAGAACATCGTCTAAAATACAAAATCCTGCACTGAAGCCTAATGTATATAATGGGTCAAAATCTACCAAACTGTCAATTTTAAGCCATAATTGATGAATGAAGTACATTATACAGCTGGACACTCTACCCCATACCACAACTCCTCAGATGCATCTACACAAGCTTATAGCACAGACAATGAAAACGTCTTCATGCCCATTACCATGTACTGTACTGAACAGATGAACCAGACCTGACGGGGGGGGAGGAGATGGGTGTCTATGAAAGGGAGGGGCACGTTAAGATGGTGTGGGGACTCATGCGTTTCCATGAGGCAATTAGCAGTGGCAAGTAGTACCTGTTAGGTGGACACGCTTTGGGACTTACCCCATACCAGGCGGGCCTCCTCCTCCTCTTCCACCCCTGTCGTAGCCTCCGCGGTCGTAACCGCTGCGGTCGTAGCCTCCGCGCCCCCGGCCTCTGAAGCCATCGCCCCTGTCACCCCCGTCATCTCCCCCATACCTCCTGCTCTCGCCTGGGAACAAAACCAGCGCAGCCACAGGGGCGGCAATAAGCAGCCGGAGGTTCCACGGCCGCGCGGCTGAAGTTGCGCCCGAGACCGAATCCCAGCAACAGCTAAACGGCTGCAGACGCCACCACATCAACATGGACAGAAGAGGGACATTACCATCGTTCTGTCTTCCATATCCCCCCTGAGGCGCCCCACCGTAGGAGGCTGCGGACTGTCCAAACCCTCCTTCGGACTGCTGACCGTACGATCCCTGCTGACCGTAGGATCCCTGCTGACCGTAGGATTTGTCACCGTACCTTTACCAGGGAAAAGCTGCTATCAGAAGGAAGTCGGCAGTGGAACTGGACCAAACGGTAGCGCACACTTGCTCTCGCCTCACTACAAATCCTACTGATGCGACACGCACACTTAACTCTGACTAAACTGAGATGGAGGAACACGAAAAGTTCTTCACCAGCTGAACGTCTTACCCCAGCGAGGTACTGGATGCTTGTTGGCCATAACCTTCAAAACCCTGCGGTGGTGGCGGCGGTGGCTGCTGCTGTTGTTGTTGTTGTTGTTGTTGACCGTAGCCACCAGAGGAGTAACCCTGTGATGCTTGTGCATAACCCTCTGCAAGAACATGAGCACACAAATAAACAAAAACAGCACAGAGGGGTAGCAGACCTGTCACAAATGCCCTTATACATACCTGATTGACCATAACCCTCATAACTCTGCGCGCCATAAGAACTGCTTCCATTACCTTGACCGTAGCCCTAAGGGGGGAAGGGGGTAAACAAAAATAAATAAATACAAACAGAGGTACTATTTCAATATTTACCAGACCATTAAAGACGATAAACTACCACAGAATAGACCGCATCTTTAAATGTTTACTCTTACCTGCCCACCATGTTGAAAGCCTTGGGCTCCAGCATAGGATCCATAGCTGCTGCTACAAATCAAAAGGACATCACATCGTGAAAGTATCTAAACCCAAGCCGGACCAAAAGAAAAGTCGTAATAACAAGCAGTCGCCAATTTAAATATTGTTGGCATAATTTGCATAATTCTCTGCGCTACCACTTTATATGCAAAAACACAATTTAAATAATTTGATGTGACAAAATGGTTAGAGAAATTTCACTCGCCTTTGCTGGGCTCCTGGCTGCCCGTAGCCTGAATCTACGGCAAAAAATAAAAACTGAAAAAACTTGGAATGCACAGTCACAACAGCGAGACACAGGCCGATTTAAAATAAGTTCTAGGCAACTAATATTACATCGGTATAAAAAGCCCACGCAGCACGGGGAAGCTGGAGGCCTTCGCTAATGGTTATTGGTTAAGGCCAGTTTAGCTTTAGCCAGCCTGCTAACGAGTTAGCATGAAGGCTAACACCACGCCGCTCAAAAATGGCGGTGAAAAGCAAGAACATAAAGCTAGCTATATGCTCGCAGTCGTTTGATCTTACAACATTTGCGCGAAGGTCGTATGGTTAAATAAACACGATACAAGCGTTGCGGTGTCAAATCACCATTTATACACACTAATTAATCAATATCCGGCAGCGCTAGCTAATCAGCTAACAGGCTAACTTAGCTGGCTAAGCTACACGAGGCTGATGGCTGCGCCTGCATTAGCTAGCTAACGCTAGTTAGCTGCCTATATATTAGAAAAAAATAAACCAACTTGCTGTTCATTAGATATAATTGTGGTGGCTTGAGGATAAACTGATTAACAAGTAGTAGCAGAAATGTTCCTTACCAGAGGCCATACTGCCGTATCAAAAATAAAACTAACCCTCCACTTCGCAAGATAATTTTTAAAAACTCGTCACCGACGAAATGCACACTGCAGTATTTATGAACTCTGACCTATTGTTGGTATACCCTACGTCATCAGCTAAAATATGCTTACAGTTTCAACATAAACAAATAAGCGTCAAAAACAATTCTTGAAAAAATACATAAAGCAATGCGTGTTTTCAGATGTTTCTAGAAATATCAGTAAAAATACAGGTCTATAAAATTATTATATTACTGAACACCCCTTTAATGTAAAATGGTATAGTCGCAGAACTTGTCGTAGAAAAAGGTCACGTGTTTTATCATCGCGAACACTTTTGCCCGCATTCACAATGATATGAGTTGGTTTCGGTACCGTCATTTATATAAACATTTGGTCAAATAAATGTGTTAGATGGACATGTCCTTTGGATTTTATGTGACGTGCAAGTAGTTTTTACGCCCGATTTAAGGAAGTAACGCAGGAAGTAACTACAAAACAAAATATATCATGCAATTTGCAGTCTCAAACTGCCTATAAGCGGGCTATGTGTAACGTTATTGAATTTTCTGAATCGTCATTATGCATATATATCCGTGCGTGTTTTCTACAAATATTTCTTTTTTGTCTGAATGTGGTTCTGTGATGCAATGACAAATAAGGGGGACTTTTATTCTTTGATGTTTGAAGGATGTGGCAGAATTAAGAAGGGAAATGAAATGGAAATAAGTGACAAGCTATTGAAAGAACAAATGTGGGAGTGCGAATTGATTTTTAAATTGATACTGAACAGTTAATTTCAACATGATCTAACGGAACGAACTGCAGTTGCTGAAATAGTTCAGTGTCTGCTGTACCCCTTTTACATGAATTGTTACACCATGTGAAACATCCATGTTAAATTAGTACTTGAAACCAAAATGGTGAAAAACAGAATTACAAACAAGACCCAGAGACACACTGAAATTAAAGCTCAATTTTATTAATTTAAAGACGTGCCTAGAGAGCAGTAATATAGAGGAACTATTAAATGCATATAAAACTGTATGGTGCTGACAAAATAACAGCAACAAGACCAATTTACATCATATTCTTCAAAAATAACGCATTTCAATATCAGCAATGCTGATATACTAGTTTTATTAATAATAAGCCAAACTACTATTTCAATAAGGCACAAGATATAAAGTCCCAACAGTCCCTTAAAGTCTGTAAGTGGTTGCCTTACACACGAGACGTTTGACATAGGCAAATATAAACCGATACCAGCTCCCTCCAGAGCAAAACTCTGCAACATTTCTTGAGGCAAAACAGTTTTAACATTTGTGTCACTCTAAAATGTGCTAGTTTTAGTTTAACTGGACATATAAAATATGTTAAAATATAACAAACATAATGCATATTTTCATCATGTAATGCCTCAATGTTTAAAGGAAAGTGAAAAATGGATAAAATATGGCAGGAAAAAAACACAAACACGCATGGTAACGGATGTTACCATGACAACGGACTTTACAAACGCGAACGGACGGTACCGATAACCCTCACAGCAGAAATTTCACCATCATGTGGGTTATGTTTAACCTCTGTTACAGTGCCTGTCTTTAGTCGTGTGTGTGTCTCCTCACCTGAAAACTAGTACGCTGGGTTTTCACATTATAGTAATGAAAGTACAGCACAAAAGAGAAAAACAAAAATTCAACATCAACTGTCTTACACAGTTGAATACACAAGACAGTTCTCTCTGCAAATAAGAAACTGCACAAATAACAAATGCATGACTAAATATGGAATCACTGTCTTTTCAGAGCTGTTCAGACAGGTCTTCACAGTCTGAGGATATTCAACCCAGTACATTTCAGACTGCATTAATAGGACAATTAAATCACTGGCTACTGCAAATTAGAATGTACTTGATTACAAATATAAACCTTCTATGCATAAATTCATTAATTCTTTCATACATTCAGCAGCCTTCTGCCAACACCTACCCCCCCAAACAGGACACCAAGGACATGGTGCCACACATTTCCGTATATTTGCCACAATAAGCCCTCACTATCTTACAGGAGCTGCATTCTGTAAGACTTCACATCAGAAACAGTCCAAGACCCTGTATGACAGTTGAGTGTTTTGGTTGCTATATTGGTGAAACCACAGACAGAGACGCACTGTACATGTACACAGAAAGGATCTGATGAGCCAACAACCAGAACACTTCATCCTGGGAGCTAAACATCTGCCTGTGGTTTTTCTGCACAACATACAAATCACGACAAACACACATTTAAAGCGGCCTCATGAAACACCAAGATACACAGTCCGTTTAACTCCAGACGTCCTGAGAGTAACGCCCCTTGGTCATCAGCTTCTTGATGTAATCTGTGGCTTGGCTTCGTGTCATGCCACCCAGCTCCTCAGCGATCTCATAGAAGGCAGTCTGCACGTCTCTCGCCATGTTCCGTGCGTCCCTGGAGGAGGAGGAGGACACGTGAGGAAAGTGTTTTTGAACTGAACTGGGATTCCACGTTAATCATCTGGCTGCTCACCCGCAGATGTAGATATGTGCACTGTCTGTGTGGATCTGCCTCCAAACCTCCTGCTTGTTCTTCTTCAGAAGATGCTGCACGTACACCTGGAGACAAGACCAAGCAGGGGAGCAAGATCTGAGCTCTGGCAGCCTGGGCCAGTCTGCAGGTCTGTATATTTACAGCATCTCGGAATATATGTAAAGTAGGTCTGTTAACTGTTAGTGAACATTATCCCTAAAATTTGGCAAATGACTAACAAATTACAAACATTTTTATTGCCTTCTCAGAGTATTGTAAATTTACGCCATATTTCAAATGAACAGATTATCTGTGGGAGTTTCAACATGAATTACGGCATGAAACATAACTGCCATGAGTCCTGCTGCATGAAGGTTTCACTAATGTGTTTGCGGTGTGCTGCAAGTCATGTAGCAATGGGAACGCTCAGCCATGTGACTGCAGCCAGTGTGCAGGGGAGCCCTGCTCTGCCAGGGACTTGCCTTGTGCTCCTGGTCCCTGGAGAAAGCCACGTTGAGCTGCGTCAGCGCTCCTGCCCTCTCGAACGCCTCTAGCTCCTCCTGGTACAAGAAGTCTTCATTCTGGTGACGGCAGCCAAAGTACAGCACCGTCTCTCCCACTTCCTTACCTGGGAGAAAGGTGGGGCAACTTAATTTATACAATGCATCAACATACATGCATAAGCATAGTTACTAATTAATAAAATGCACTATTATACATGCACATACATTTACTAATTAATGTAATGCAATAATTAAGGTAATGCATTGACATTTTACTAATGAATGAAATACTTTTTGCATGCACGTGCTATTGCCATGTGTAGGAAAAAGAACAAGAGAAGCGGGTCTAGTGGAGGAGCAGAACGGAGGTTCTCCACCTTTCTCCCGGAGCCAGGCGCGCTCCTGGATGAACCCCACGAAGGGGGCGATGCCCGTTCCGGGCCCGATCATGAGGATGGGGTTGCCGGTCTTGAAGGGCAGCCGGAACTGGGACTTCCGGATGTACATGGGCACGGTGGCCTTGTGCCCGTTGTCGGTGGGTACTTTGCCCTTCAGCCAGTTGGTGGCGACGCCCCTGTTGAAGCGGCCCGTCTTCGTCTTGTACTCCACCACCACGGCACAGATGTGGATGCTGTTGGGGTGCACCTGCCAACAGAGGGCGCTGTTCAACAGCACGTAACACAGCGCAACTACCACTGCACAGGCCAGAGAGAGACCATATAACAATAACAGCAGTGATGCACAAACTTGCCTTAGAAGAGGAGGCGATTGAATAGTACCGCGCCTGCAGTCGAGGAAGGAGCTCACAGAGATGGTCCACGGGCGGCCGGAGAGACGGCATGTCCTCCAGAATCGCAAGAATGTTCCGGCACGAGTCCAGCACAAAGCTTTGATACAGTGCCTGTCACAGCACACAAACAAACACTCAATTCACCTCAAAAACCCGCACGCTTGCCCAAATCCAGCAGAGGGCTCCCCGAGCCTCAGAACCATAGGGTGTTGGTGGAGGGTACGTGCCTTGCCCTCAGCGGACGACGAAGCCATCTTACGCATGTTCTCCTGGTCCTTGGGGTCTGTGGCATACTGGGCGAGTTCGTAGAGGACATTGGTCCGGGGGGGGTTCGTCACGTCCAGGTAGTGCGTGAGAGCCGTACGGTAAGTGGTGGGACTCGGAAACGGGTGCTTCTTATTGGACTCCTCTGGAAAACAATGACCATGAAGCTGCATTAAATGGTACAGGAAGAGACAGCTGCACACGTCAGGCAGGCTGTTAAGAGGGGGGTTATCTAAGATAAGAAGGGTGGGGGCTGATTTTCCTTGGAGATGGTTGACAAATATGGGCTACGGGTCAACCCAAGCCATGGATCAGCCAATCTCTCAAGGTGTTTTTGTGAATGAAGCCTGCTCAGTCAAACTGTGCCGTGACATTTGAACAGACAAATTAGCAGAGCTGAGTGCAGTGCCCAAGGCTGGTGTCGTACCGTCAAGGTTGTTCAGGGAGATAACGGTATCAAGGTCCACGCCAAGGATATCCCCCATTCTGTTCACAATAGCCGTGTCGTTGGTAGGATACACGGCCACATGGTCGCCTGACTCGTACCTGATTGGTGGAACAAGAGCACTTCCCTTATTACCAAAGATCTTTAGTTATGCAACACAACAGCGTGTGAATCACAGTCAGTATCCACCAAGTCAATTAAGAAAGTATTAAGTTTTACCTTTGGCCCATAATAAACATGCATATCAACACAAGACAATTACCTCACATGGCAAGTCGTGTAATAAAGCAAGTCAAATATGGACCAGGAGCCTTTGTGTGTGTCTGACTTGTCTAAAATCGTATTTAGAACATGCCTGAGACGTATACAACGCCTAATTTCTCTCATTTTTATAACATCTGATTTATATAACACCAAATTTGACAGTAACCGCCCAATTTAAAGCATTTCACAGTTCATTAAGGTTCATAAAACTGTCACTTGTCCTCGAACCTTCGTCCCACAGTGCCCGTGTGAAACTGCCTGCCGTGGATGTAACAGTAGAGACGGGTCACCTGATCTTGGAGCCCGTGATGTCCAGTTCCAGGTGCATCAGGTGACGGTCGCCTCCCTTGTTGAGTTTACGGTTGACAGTGACTGGGGCCAGGAATGGATTCTTGGCATCAAAGGGCCTGACAGACAGACAGAGAGAAAGCACTGATGTAACAGAGGACCCATTACCCCTCATCCATCATTATTTCTCCTTGCTACACCAAACACGGATGAGGCTTTTCCTGCGACATTAGGAGCTTCAAGTGTTACTGGAGGTTTTAACTTGGTTCTGAGCTAAAGTGAAATCGAACAGCGTCTCCTCTCTAAATGAATTCCGTTTCCTGGATCTACAAGGTGGTTGTATGTCTGCGTAGGTTTGGGAATCAAGCAAACAGAGGAGACAAAGCACAGATGCACGAAGGACAACATCACGTACGGTTTCTGGTTCTCGAAGCTCTTCAACCTTCCCAGCTCTCCCGTGTAAACCTTGTTCATGTTGATGTCTTTGTGGACCTTTAGCTCGTACTGACGGATGCTACAAGAACAGAAGGAATTGTGTGAGTGTGTGAGGTACAGGCACATGTTTCTCTAACAGGCTGTAGAGAGAAAGGCTCATCGTGTGTGTTCCAGACTCAGAGCCCATAAAGAAACCAAGAACTAAAGCTTTTGTGACTATTGCTCCAAACCAGAGCAGAGAGGCACTTGGGTTTCTCTGGAAATCCTGTTAACAACATTCAATACAAAAAGAGAGAGAGAGAGAGAGAGAGAGAGTGAGTGAGTGAGAGACTCAGGGCGATGTCTCCAGTATGAGAGCAGACACAGTGAAAAATGTTGTTATTCTCAGGTCATGCTGCCCTGTCAGGCAGCTACTCCAGCATCTGAATTAGACTCGTTCATTCACAACAGCTGAACCCTTTTTGTGAACAGTCTAAGAAACAGAAAGGCAAAGCAGCATACAGAAGATGGCGAGATGCTGAACGTGGTGCTGACTGGACACAGACCTGGAGTCCTCGCCAGTGGCCTCAACCCCGAAGTGCTCGCACACAGCAGGCCAGAACTGCTCCCGCCATGAGACAAAGTCCTCCTCCAGGCTACTCAGGAACGAGCAGAAAGCAGAGCACAGTGAGGAGACGCACGCGTGAACCAAAACAACAATCTAGCAAAGGGTTAAAACAGAGTTTACACTCGCTCGTGTCTCAGCGATCGATCGATAGTCGCTTTATTGATCCCAAAGGAAATCCAGAGGGTTTCTTTTTACATTTATTAGATAAAATATTAACGATCACAAAAAAAACCACACTGTATTATTATTATTTCTGGATTATATTGCTCGGTAGCAGAGAGCAGGAGCACCGCGGAGAGTTCGACGGTCTGCACACGACTCACTTGGCATCATCGTCTCCCATGCCCAGATCAAAGATCCTGTTGGCCCCCAGCTCAGAAAGCCTCTTGTCCACATACTTGCCCATAGCGTTGTAGTGCTCATACGTCTTGTTGCCGAGTGCAAAAACCTGTAACGAGAGACATGTGAATCAGTCCTCCAGCACCTTAAAAGCAACAGAACGACCAACACTCTACAATAAACAAACAGACAATCCAAAATAATAAACAACCACCGTGAAGCAACTCGATGTTTTCAAATGGTTACACTAGTATAAAATGTACATTTCTGCACAACTTTTTAAAAAGGTAATTCATCAATTTAAAAAAGTACTTTATAGATGGCTGATCTTACATTCTTCAACAGACACAACAAAACACAAACATATGCTGATCCCAGGATGAACTGTAAGGTCTATAAACTACAGAGAAGGGTTTGCATATGGATTTAATCCACATCAGACTGGTAAATATTCGGGACACCTCAGACTTGGACACTTCCATAAAGCACAGAACTACAGACTGAAAAAATTAACTCAAAACTGGTTTTGTTTAACTAAACTCCTCAAGGTAAAAAAAATAAGCTTCTTGAGTACAGACATTTATTTCTCTCCAACTGCGTTTGGCAACAGTGTTTAACCTGAATCCTAAATGCAGAAACAGCTGCTGGTTTTTACTAGCATAAACTGCTGATCAACCAAAGCCCTGTCAAACAGTCTTGTCCATGTCAACACAACAATGAGGGATGTTTGATGCATGCGTCACTGCTCCTGTTCTCAGTCAGCTCCAAAGCAGAGGTCCAGTTCCTGAGAAAGGGGCTCAGTTCTGCTAAGAGCCGTGTACAGGGGGGCGGCCCACCAACATCGCTGCAGCTTCTGCCAGGGACGGGCTTTTATCCGAGTTTACCCCGCAGTGCCCTCTGCGTGCGGAACGTTGGCAGCGACCCTCCGCACAGTTCCAGCTCACGACACGTACCGACCTCTGACTTCTGCAGACGCCAGTGGAAGTCGAGCCTCCGGGAACTCCATGTGTCATTTCACTTGGCGCAGAGCCAACAATGAGCAAGGGTTCCGCCAACCTTGTACAGGCCAGTAGGTCACATGACCAGGGAGCTCGCGGCCTTGTGCCTGGTCACATGCACGCAGTAAAATCCACAAATCTGCAGCTTCACTGTAGCCTTCAGGAGGAAGCTCAGAAGTTCCCACTTCACATGACTCTCTCACGACACCATCTCTGCTCCGACTCTCACACATGACATTTTAATGCTACGCAATCGTGCTACAACATGCAATGGTTTCCTGTCAGTAAAGTCAGGGTAGCATGACTCAGTGTTCAGCCATGTGTGTCCAGGCATGTGTGCCTGATGCCTGCCGTGTCACTGTGTACGCATGTGTCTCACAGGAAAAGCGTGAGGTCACTAAAGGTCGCTGGTGAGCTTCTGGCTAAACCCTAGACTGTCTGCAAATGCTCACTTGAATCACTTCAACACAGCTGATTTGGCAACATTCAGACATTTAGCAGATAAACAAGGGACATAAACATGGTGTGAAGTGCTCAGGGCCAGAGAAGCAGAGAACAGCACAACGCCACAGACTCACTGTGTAATTAAGTCCATCCAGGTCAGCATCACTCTCCTGCAGCCAGTCGTAGAAGTCCTGAGCATTATCAGTAGGGTCTCCTTCTCCGTACGTGGCCATGCAGAAGATAGCCAAGGAGTTGTCGATTTCTTTCAAACGAGACAGTTCACTCTAGAGGGTGAGCGAGGGCAAAGAAAAACCAAGATTGAAATACCACACATTTCCTTTGGGGGATCATCATCAATCCCACTTCATTTCAACACACCAACAGCATCTAACCCTGATCAGGCATTCAGCATGACTTGCTTTGAGATGAGGAGGGACAGTAAAGGGAGGGTTTGTTAATGAACGCAGTTGCCGTGGGAACTGGATCACGCCGTTACCATGTCGTACTCCTCCGGATCTGCAGCCATGCCCTTCATGCCATACCGCCGGGCATCTTTAGACAGTCGGCCTGCGAACTCCTCAGCTGTGCCCGTCTGAGACCCATAGAACACCACGATGTTCTTGCCCTAGTAATCACGGAGAGAAAAGAATGTACGTCTTTAAATACAATAAGTTAATACTGTCTCACTTAAAACTGACAATAACGAAGACAAAAAAAAAATTTAAACAGACATTGTGTAGCAGAGAACAAGAAACAGCTTGTTCTGTCTGCGATTAGATTTTTTCCATTCTCATCATCACACAGTCCAAGACAATAGTGTGCTTTAGTGTCTGTGAGACAGCCTGTATCTCACTAAACAATAGTGCTGTCCTAGAGTCCAAGGTATGGAAATGCTTACGGTTTTCTTCATCTTCTCAATGAAACTGGTTTCCCTTACAGTTGGTGCTCTAGAAGAGGAGACTGGAATTATTAAACATGATCATTTTTTAAATGACCGTAAATAGCAATAAAATTACAATGAACAAAATATATACAAATACAATTACAATGAACAAAATATATACAAATACAATTGACAAATTGATTTGAGAGCAGACAACAATCTTCTGGAAGCTGAGACCAAAATGATCTAAACAAAAACGGAAAAAGTCGGATCTGTTCATTTGAGATACTGTGTGACTTTATGAAAGTTCAAGCACCAGTATCTCAGTCAGAGCCCATGTTTAAGGACGTTAATGAGCCACATGTGTAAGGACGTTAACGAGGCCCATGTGCCTTAGGCCTGAGGCCTTCTGCAAGGCTTCAACTTCAGCTTCTCTCAGACCGTCAGAGTGCCCCCTTCAGGCTGGAGTTTCTTCCAGCACAAACACTGTCCTGAACTCTGCAGTTCAGGTGAATGAAATAAAAACGAGTGCGTTTTTAAAACGATGAGGGGAAAATGAGCTAGTGTGGCCCACACCTGCTGTTTACACACTGCAGATACCCAAACCCAAATACGCAGGACTGCATGACAAAGTGACTGACTGGTGAATTACACATCAGAGATGTGTAATCCTACACAGTGTATGATTCTAAGGGTTGTAGAGAGCTTCTGTAACATCTCAGTCCATGTGAACGCATGGGAACTGCCATTAAACACTTAAGAACACAGGACAAATAGGAAGAGACTTGATTATGGTGCACTGGGAACATTAACAAAAAGAATGAATTAATGCAGGGTCTTTCATGAGGGCCAAGACTGATTTGGACAAATCTACCCCCCCCGACACACACACACACACACACACACACACACACACACACACACACACACACACACACACACACACACACACACAC
>JAOXYF010000004.1:22368366-22383442 GCA_028565775.1 Sternarchorhynchus goeldii
CCCTCGCTCTGGAGCGCCAGTCTCGCCCTCGCTCTGGAGCGCCAGTCTCGCCCTCGCTCTGGAGCGCCAGTCTCGCCCTCGCTCTGGAGCGCCAGTCTCGCCTAGAAGAACTAGAAGAACCTACAGCTCTCCAGAATACTTCAAAAACCTACCCCATGTTTATGTCTTAGTCCTGTTACCCCCAGATATAGAGCCAACATGAGGCCCATACTCACTGTGTCTCCAGTTTCTGAAACTCTGGGATGGTCACAGGCTTTTTGCGGAACACAACCCAGTATATGATCAGTCCAGCGATGAGTGAGATGAGGAAGATGTCTAGGTTACTGAGACTTTCTTCTCCATCCATCGGCTCTGGAGAAGTGGAGATATCTGGCTGCTCATCTGCCATGTCTGTGAGGAGCTGTGGAAGACTAGGAGAGTTTCGTCGTGGTTAGCTACCAATGCATAAAACAAACAACTGGATGCAAACACCGTTCTGTTTGGGTACATTCCAGAATGACTGACAGCTAAAACTGAATTAAACCTGACTTATACTACTGCTACCACAAATTAAATATTTCAGTAGTAGTGATGCTATCAGTCAGTAGTAAGATGACTGAAGGTGGGGGCTTTTGCTTAATATAACAATCAAATAGAGGATTTTTTAAAATCAGCCAGTCAGCATATCTGCCTGAAATCAATCATGAAGACAGCAATGTCATGTAGAGTGAACATGTGATTTTACAGGACATTGTGGCAATGTTTACAGTTTGCATCACAGACAGACTTCCTCTTTTTCCTTCTCCTGAAAGCTGAATATTTCTACAAAAATACTGTGTACGACATGTAGGTTCTGGCCTTTAGTCAAACACTAAAAAGTAATTCGCACTAAGATTTTCCACTCTCTGTGGTGCATCGCAGGACAAGCCCTAATCCGTGCCAAAGAAACGGCACTCAAGTGAATCCTTAGTAGTTCACCAAAAGCATTCGAGTCCTCGCAGCGCTGATGAGTCATTCTTCGTCACCTTTGGCAACACTTAAAGTAATGTGTAAAGTACATTACTAATCTCCGAGGGACACCCTGTGCTGCCCCCTAGCGAAGAAGCGGGTCAACAACAGCTGGACAACTTCAGAATTACATAATGCCGTTTAGCCTATACCACAGAGAGCATCGGGATATTTCTAATACTTAACGAAATCAACAAATAACTGATACACTGGTTAATAAGTGATGAATGTGCCTAGACAGCATTAAAACAACAACAAATCAAACAAAAGGACAAACATGCAAGCGTGCTCTTCTGGCAGCCAGAGGATATGCCTCCGTGTTATTTGTTAGCCAACACTAAATGATTACCCATAGTCTTCGCTAGGTGTTCAGTTTTATACGAAACATACAAATGCTCTCATTAACCTGCTTACCCAACCTAGATGCTAGTTCGTATCTAAGTGTATATCTAGAACATTATTAGCGATCGATGTAAAAAGAGCTGGTAGACTAGCAGGTTAGCCATGTTAGCTAGCTAACTATCTAACTCGTATACAGGTAGACAAAACAGCCTCTTTCGATGGTTTACTTTTCACTCGACCATTTTGATACTCAGACGACTAGTTAACGCGTTGATTAAGACCAAATACCTGAATCCAAATTAAACGAACTAGGCAGTTTAGCTGAGATATGTGACCGGCGACACAGCACTCGGTGATACAAAGTCCGACCAGTTGACCCAGTGCTCGTTAAGGTACTCCGTCTATTACCGACACACACGCCGTTTTATAACGTAGCTGTGGTGTGTGTGTGTGTGTGTGTGTGTGTGTGGTTACGGTACACCGGCTCGGTAACGGATTTACCTGAACAAATGACCAAAACACTCGCGTTTTGGTTCGCAACATTATCGTTATACCGTCAATGTGGCCAAAGTAAAAAAAACAAAACCCAGAACGATCATTTCTGAATGAAACGACATGCTAGGAACCAACTGCGGCTTTTCTCCCATGATATAATTAAATATGCAATTGAAACTGAAAGAAGAAGCAAAGGTTTTTAAAAGGTTTGTTACCTGGGTAACTCACCTTCTCACTCGCGTGCACTCTGACAACCGTTCTGGGCGATGCGGAAACCTGACGTCACAGAATCAACCTATAACACCAGATCGATCCATTCCGTAAAATGGGGGGGAGGCACAGTTGTTCAACTTTACTACATTTTAATATTATAATGTAATAATGTCAGGTATAGAAAGTAAAGTTATTTCAATTCCATTTAAAAACAAAAGTTGAATAAATGTATATATATGTAAATATTTTATGTTGTTTCAAAAAAGATTACCCGCACCTTTAGGCAGTAGATGAATCCACGAATTCACTGTATGTTCTGTACAGTCACGAGTCGAAGAGCAGCTCCGGATTGGGTACCACATGAAATAAATCTCAAATTGAAGCGGGCAAGAGGTCAGGGTTATGCAATCATTTAAAGGGTACCATATGTCTTAATCTCAGCTACATTATAGTCTAAATAAGTAGCCTTGCACTACAATGATAAAGATGTTATTTCTGCACAGACCCTAAAGGCGATAACAGTACAGTCTATACTGAGTCTATCAAGGATTTCCATAGTAATTAACAAGTCTATATTTTTAATAATCTAATATTAACAAGTTAAGAATCTTTTAGAAACGCATTTTAATGCGTATGTCTTTACACGTGCCACTTAAATTCCAGTCATGTTCAGAGTTAAAACAGACTTATACCATACATGTTGATTAGAGTTAAACCATTCATGTTGATTAGAGTAAACATATATGTTGGATACATTATAAATTTTTATTTTGGGAAATAAAAATACACAATGAACATTCAAAAGTTATTTTTCAATCATAGACTGTGCGCATATATTCTATGCGTTCACCAAACTCCAGTCCACAAGAGAGCGGTGCTGCGCACGGTGGCGGTGCGGATCTGTCGGGGACGCGCGGACAAGAAGAAGAAGAAGAAGAAGAAGAAGAAGAAGAAGAAGAAGAAGAAGAAGAAGAAGAGGAAGAGGAAGAGGAGCGGATAGAAAACAGACCCGGTCGTGAAGTGTCACGTTTGTTCCAACATACAAAATGTCGATATTTACACCCACAAATCAAATTCGACTGACGAACGTGGCAGTCGTTAGAATGAAAAAGGGAGGAAAAAGATTTGAAATAGCATGTTACAAGAATAAAGTAATGAGTTGGAGATCAGGGGCGTAAGTACGTCTTGCTGTTTGCTGTACCTGGCGCTAGTTAAATTAGCTAGCTAAGTAGTTTGTTTGGGGAGTTGGCTAGCTGATGTAACTAGCTAGACAAGTACCTAACGATTCTTTTTAACTTTGAGAAAGCTAGTTAGTTAGCTAATGTTACAGTGTTGTATTTGTGGCACCATAGTTGGATTTTTAGTAGATTCTGTTGCTACGTTCTTTAATTTGTTAGCCAAGTTAGTAGCTGGTTGTGAGGTGGGATTTCTCCTAGCTATGCTAGCTAGCTAGACTACTTAGTGTAAATAAGAATCAAGGAAGCTTAGGGTGATTTTCTACATTTTGGACAATTTGCAAATTTGATTGTCATGTTAGCTTGCCATTTTCAGACAAGAATTCAGATTTGTGAAATAATCTCCTCATACTGTGCAAATAACTTCAGCTTCTACATCATCCGCTGCTACGTTATTTTGAAGTCATGTTTTGCCTTGTCTTAGGGAGAAAGATCTTGATGAAGTACTTCAGACTCACACAGTGTTTACAAATGTATCAAAGGGCCAAGTTGCAAAAAAAGACGATCTGTCGAAATCCTTTGGAACGGATGATTTAACAGATATATGCAAACAGGTAGGTGAGCTTTTGGGAAAACGTGGACACCACATGATTTATGGTGTCTCACCTAAATAACATGAACGTTTATTTACTTACATGCACGTATGGAGTGTAATGTTTCACAATAGCACTTGAACATTAACTTTTAGTGACTGTTAACAGGTATTTAAAATTGATTTTAATTAATTGTATTTCATCTAGTTGCCAGATGTCACATTCTGACCTCACAGGTTTTTCTAGCAGTTGTTTAGTTTTATTTACAGTGTTACAGGTGCTGTGTTTGAACGTCTTTCTCTCTAATTTTCAGATTTTAGCAAAGGGAGAACTTCAAGTGTCTGACAAAGAGCGACAGAGTCAGCTGGAGCAGATGTTCCGAGACATTGCCACGATAGTGGCAGAGAAATGCGTGAATCCGGAAACAAAGCGCCCGTATACCGTTAGCCTAATAGAGAGAGCCATGAAGGATATTCACTACTCTGTAAAAGCAAATAAGAGCACTAAACAGCAGGTCAGTACAATGAAACACAGTTCAGTACAATGAAACACAGTTCAGTACAATGAAACACAGTTCAGTACAATGAAACACAGTTTAGTACAATGGTGTTTGTTTGGCTACAGCTCTGTAAGAGCCAGACCTGGCTAATACTGTCATGCACATTTAAATATTGCACTCCCTACAGTAAATACATCATGCTGTGTTTAGGGCATTGTTATTGTGTAATAACAATTTCCTAGGCCTAATAAAAGTAAATGCTTTTAATTGTTGGTAGTTTTGTAACAGTAAGTAACAGCTTTGTTCTTTGGCCCCGTTAGGCACTTGAAGTGATCAGACAGCTGAAGGAGTCCATCCAGATTCAAAGAGCTCATATGCGACTTCGCTTCGTCCTGCCAGCCAAGGATGGGAAGAGGCTGAAGGAGAAACTCAGGCCGCTCTTAACCGTAGTGGAGAGTGAAGACTTCGACGATCAGCTGGAGATGGTAAAGGAGAATTCAGGTCGATTGCCTTTAGATAAAATGTTTTCAAACATGAGCATGCTGTTACGATCGGCTGTGAGCTTTTTTGTTGTTTTGGTATTTTTAATATAAAAGGTATCTTTTCTACGCAAGTATTCGAGAAAATTGCAGGAAACGTGCATAGTTTGCACAGTGCTCAGTAGTGTGTTTATCCCCAGTGTGTTTCTGAAATGTTCTTGTGCTCCAGGTTTGTCTCGTAGATCCGGGCTGCTTTCGGGAGATTGACGAGCTGATTCGCTGCGAGACGAAAGGCAAAGGGTCCGTGGAGGTGCTCAGCCTGAAAGACGTGGAAGAAGGGGACGAGAGACTGGAATAATCCCACATGACCCTGAACCTAATCCCATATGACTACCACATAATCCCACATGACTCTAACCCTAACTCTATATGACTACCACATAATCCCACGTGACCCTAATCAATCCTAATCCCACGACTATCACATAATCCCACATTACTGCCCACAAAGTTTTACCCACCACACTAACTATACTATAGTTTAAGTCTTTATTTTATATTGAGATATCTTTTAGTCAGTATATAATTTATAACTGACCAAAACCTTCAGCAGTATTTGCTGAAGCTTCTATCTTGCAGGTGCTTCTGCTTGTGTCTGTTTCAAGATGTGCAAAAAGTTTAATTCAAAATGGCCATAGAGTTTATACAATGAATAATCTGTATACGGTGAATAGTAATAAAGTCAATCAGGATGGGTTTATTTTCTGTGAAAATTTAAGTGATTTGTGTGGTCGACTGCAGGGTATGTAGTGGATTGATTTGTTAGAAATAAATACAAGTGCAAATATGAAATTACATGCAAATACCAATTACTCTGGGGTAGTATTGACGAGAGCAGAATTACTCTGGGGTAGTATTGACGAGAGCAGAATTACTCTGGGGTAGTATTGACGAGAGCAGAATTATTTGTGAATGTGTGCCACCATTGTCAGTCTCAACAGTGCTGCTGCTGCTACTGCTGTCAAGTGTAAAACCAGTTTGTGGGAAAAAATACAAATAAACAGTGAAATGCATTTCTCGTGTTTCTCTACCACACGAATTTACTTGAAAACGAAAGAATGATCTTTCTCGGCAATGACATGGCAAAAGTTAGCCTTGTTGAACTGACTGAGGATCACAGGTTGTGCGTTACTTACACTCACTGGACACAGCACCACGAAGACGTGAAACATGCAAGGAAAACATCCTATCGAGTCTTAATTTCATGCAATGTATTAACTGTAAATCCATAAGTAAAATGTATTTCAAGCATAGTTTTACTAGTAGACTATTCCATTTTCAGAGGATTCTTCTGAGTGTACAGTGGTGTTAATTCCACACGAGGTGAAGGTCACTTTTTTCAGGCAGGTCTGATAGCGTGCTGTTACGGGCCGGGGATGAACGCAGCCCTGTGGATAGCGAAGAGAGGGTCGTCTGTTTCCGGCTCTGCTGTTCGTGCTGGTCGTGTTAGGGCTTGTGGCTCTCGGACAGACATGCAGCACAGCGAGCACAGAGCTCCTCCTCCGACGAGCAACAGCACGGTTCCGGTCCACCCGAAGTATAAAGCCGCCCCCCACTCCTTGATAAGGGGGTCGTCGAAGTCCAGATCGCTGTGTGTGGCGTGTGTGGTCCAAGCTGTAGTCACCAAGAGGAGCAATCCTGACAGAAGGAAGACCAACCCAGCCACAGCCTTAACTTGAACCTTCTGGGGGAATTTCATTATGACAACCAGGAAGCCCACCACAGGGAAGACTCCCGCCCCAATGGACGCGCTGAGCAAGGCCTTCCAGGAGCGGAAGCTCTCGGCCAGAAACAGCAGAGACTGGTAGAAGCTGCAGTGTAGGCTCCCAGTACTGAGATCCTGCCAGTTCAACCACACTCCATCCCAGTACAAAGGGAGCGAGTCCGTGACGTTGTCCATGGTTCCGGACACGCTCCACATGGGCAGAAACCTGGTGAAGATGGCGCACAGCCAGCCTGTGGAGGCCAGCCCGAAACCGACCCACTCTAACCTGCTGTCCATGCTCTGCGGCAGTTGAGCGGTGGAATATACACAGCTGTGTTACCACAGGGGAGGAAACCAACCGCTCTGGATTCCAGAGCTGGGCGTGGGGGCAGTGCAGCCTGCCCCACAGGCTGTGGTGGCATTACTGTTGCGTGGTTTCAAAACAGAACCTTAGTTTTGTTTTTGATCTTTTCTTTTGGTTTTATACTCTCTTTTCCAACCAGAGACCAAGACAATGAGATCACTGTCTGAATTCCACAACCTCCTCTCTTGTCCTGTGAAGGATTCTTTGTAAGACACAGTAACTCATTTAAAATCACCAAGCATCACCAGGCACGAAAAATGTAGCCAAATTTTATTCAAACAGGAAGCTTTGATCAGAACACAGACAAACAGAGTGTATTATCTACAGCGAAGCTGCAAGCAATACAGGAATATTGTGTTCCATTATTTGGAAAAACAAATTATAAACATATTCTAAACTGAGTAAAATCATTTTTACGTTTTTCATCATAAAGCCAAAATTTTCATGAATTTTTCAGTTTTATAACCCTTCTAGATGTAGTAGGAAATTGATCCTTATTTAAAGGATCTTAAAGGGTCTTAAATCCCAAAAACGTATCTATTTTGCAAATAAGCTTTAAATGGTTTGTGGATTTTTATTAGCTTTAGAGTTACTAACAGGGGCAAAATATTACCTTCTATACATGTTTAATAGCTATAATTCAAGGAAAATTTTCTGTTGTTGCTAATTCTGCTCAATTTCTCAAAAAACTATGAACTACCCTGGATGCTGAATAATACATATTTTTCTATGTTTAACACTGAAGCATTCCATTCCCACTTTCTGACTTTTTAGCATGAAAGGTTTGACATCTGCAGTGTTGCTTTGTTTCCTAGTAACGGGGTAGTTTTTTTCTTTTCTAGCCGCCCACCCTCAGATGTACTTCTCCGCTCTCAGACGTAGTTCCTAAACGCGTAGCTGCTTCGTGCACCCACGTGCCTGGCCGAGTACTTGCTGCTCTCGGGCGGGCAGGTGGAGCAGAGAACTGCACCACCCACGAACAGGAACCCTGCCGTCACCCACCCCACGTAGAGGGCGGCGCCCATCTCCCTCTTCAGAGCCTCGTGAACTACGGGGTTGTAGAAGTCCCTGATGATGGAGTCGGCCGTCCAGGACACGGGCACGGCGGCGGTGAGGCCCGCCAGCATGAACGTAACGCCGGACGCCACCACGATCCGGGCCTTGGCCCGCGGGTTACCCAAGCAATTGGTGCAGTCGGCTCCGAGCAGGAAGACGAGGAAGGCCAGGCAGGCCAGAGCCATGGCGGTGACCACAAGGCCGCGGGAGGCCTGCAGCGCCGGTTCCAGGTCCAGCAGAGCGTCATACATCTTGCACTGCATCTGACCCGTGTGTTCATACACACACGTCATCCACAGACCCTCCCAGAAGACCTGCGCTACCACAATGTTGGTGCCAATGAAAGCTGTGACCTTCCACATGGGCAGGGCACAGATGATGATGGTCCCTGCCAGGCCAGTCATGGAAAGCGTGATGCCCAGAACCTGCAGAGTCATTGGTGGGTCTAGAGAGGAAAGATTCACAGATTAGCATGGTGACAATGAAGGTCCTAACCAAGCACACCAGCTCTAGTCCCTTGTAGCTCAGGGTATAAGAAGGTTCCACCACTAGATGGCAGTACTGCACAAAGCATGATATCTCAAATACTCCGGGTACAGTATTGCAAGAATTTCTATTTATACACAAGTACAAATATATACTATTATATACTATTAAGACACCTGTCCCATATCAGTGTAAAAAAGAACTGTATTGGAGATTTGGCTGCAAAGCTGTTGTTCATGTTTAATGTTCACATACTGAAATTGAAACTGAATAAAAGCAAGATTGATTAAGAACTGTTGATTCAGAACTGTTAAAAAATACCATCCATTTATGTCACCATTTAACTTGATGGTCCAGACTTTCAAAGTTGAAGTAATTTCAAAGTAATTTCACAAGCATAACAAGTCACCATTTTGATTCCTGGAATGATTTTGTGGTCTTTAGAAACAACGGTCAGATTATAGTGTAAACATGTTCTCTTTTTAAAGAAGAAAGTAAGACTTCCTCCAAGGAGGTATCTGAGTATTTTAGTGTGTGAATGATTCCATTTGATATGAGCTCAGTAAAGGTGAGGAGCATAAATGTAAACAGCTGGTACTTGGTTGTTTAGACCAGACCTTCCAGAGGCTCAAACTACAATCATTTCTTCACCATTTCCAAAATTCAGGAAAGTTCCTGTTTGTGTTCGGTTCAAATCAGTCCCCTGCCTCCGTCATCGTTAAAAGTCCCTGTGATGTGCCGGAGGTGTGGGTGTGTGCTATACGAGAGTGCTCTGATGTTTCTGGCCAAACTGGTTTTTGTTGTGTTCTGACCTTAAGGGAGGAAACCAGCATCTCAGTGATGACACATGGCTATGATACAAAGACTAGAATTTTTATTGTCATAGTGAAAATTAAATGATGAATACAAAACATCAGGTATTGCATCACAGTGAAAATTTACAATAGCACATATATTAAAGATATTGTACACACATCTTTTTACTTTAAATGAAAATCATACAAACGCATATATAGTGATTGAAAAAGCACAAAAAACCTTCAAGCAAAGAAGACAACGTTGCACATGATCTTCACAGCACAGCACATTTCAACGCAGCAGAATATGTATGCATTAGCTTATGCACTCACAGGACAGTCTTTCACATGTTTTTAGATGTAGGTTTTGGACGTAGGTGAGTCGGACCTCAGAGGTGTTGCCATATGACTGGGTATAGAGCCAGGCTTCTTCCCCGGCTGGTACTTGAGAGACGGTGCTTGGTCATCCTTTGGAGGGCAGGAGCTGCAGAGCAGAGCCCCTCCCAGTATCAGAAGGAGCCCCGCCCCCCAGCCTATGTACAGCGAAGCCCCCAACTCCCGCCTCTGCGCATCGACCACCACGGGGTTGTAGAAATCTCGAATAATCATGCTGGCTGTCCAGCAGACAGGGATGAAGCACAGGATGCCAGAGATGATCAGGACCACACCTGCTCCCACCATGGTCCGCTTTTTGCTGCTATCCTCCATTATGAAGTTGGTGCACTTCCCGGCGGTGAAGGTGATGCACAGTCCGATGACACCAACCACCAGGGATACAACCACCAGGGCACGGGCGGCCTGCAGGTCTGTGCTGAGCGCCAGCATGGAGTCGTACACCTTACACTGCATCTGCCCAGTGCTCTGAACCACACAGCTCATCCAGATGCCCTCCCAGAAGATCTGAGATGTGACGATGTTGTTTCCAATAAAAGCTGAGACCCTCCACATGGGCAGGGCGCAGACCATAATCACGCCGACCCAGCCAATTAGGGCCAAGATGCTGCCCAACAACTGGATACCCATGGAAGCCATTCCTGCATCAGATGTGGCCCAGTGCTTGAATTCAACTTGCTCTCTTGTTCTTCAAGTGCAAAATAGGACATACAGGCGGTCGAGCCTTTTTAATGTGTGTAGAAAGGAGGTGTGTACTGTCGTGCAGGAACGTTTTGGCCAGCCAAAGAATACCAGCCTTGCAGGATTCTTTCTGCCTGGGAGAAGAAAGGTGGGGGCTGCATTTCCTCTGAAGCTCGTTTTACAGTGCTGTATTTAAAACGTCCTGTAAAGAATCTCAAATCACAGAAGTTGGAAGAAGAGTGTCTTACATTTATCACTGCCTTTGCACTGGTTTACGAGATACATGACCATCCACCACAGCTAGAGAAACAGCGCAGGGTAACTGATCTGTTAGATGTTCTCTGTCTGGTCAAAGATGAAAAGTAGGTAGAAATGCTATTTTGTACTATACAGATTCCTGTTTTTAAAATGTGCCCAATGGTGCCACTCTGACAGTTAACCTCAAAGCTCTGTTCATCAGCATCCAACCGGTTTGGGAACATTTGCAAAAACTTGCAAAGTGTATCACACAAACAAATCCAGTTAAAACATGTAAACCAACAACAAGTATCCGTTCATTTACACACAAACTCAGTTATAGGAATGTTTTCTCTGAACAGATTCCCAGAGACAAGCTTTCTAGAGATGACACCCAGGCTAAGATTTCTAGAGATGACACCCAGATAATAATTATTTACAGGAGATAAACTGGTTCATCTTTTCCTGCATTTCCGAGTCTTCAAACCTGCTAAAAGTAAATGCCACTGTTTTTGTTAACTGAGAGTAATAACGACTGGGTTCACTGTATTTATCAAAGACACAGTATCTAAGTAATAATCACCAGGTTCACTGCTCAGTGCCCTTTTGGAAGTACACAAAGTAGTTGTTAATTGTAAATGAGAGACACCCTAAACTGACCCTTAACCATCTGATGTTGTCTGATAAAACCAATATTGTCAGCTATCAGATTTTTACATGTAATATCACCATAGTTACTTTAACAGGTTTCTTTTTCATATATACTTGCATTCCAAAACCACCATTGTTGTCATACCAACCTGACAACAAACCTCCCAAACCAGTTGTTCTGTGTATAGCAAGTCTTTGAAAAAATTTCAGTTTTCATAAAGCCTGAATTACAGTGCACTTTACATGACTGGCAAAAATACAGTCTGAGTCAAAGATCATCCGTAAGTGTTTAATTAGTAGTTACATATATTTGATAAGTAATTACACCTGACATACACATGTAGACAATACTGACACAGGATAAATTCTTATCTTACTCACAGTATAGATACAAACAACTTGATTATTGCATGATTATTACAAGAGAAATCATTCAGAATTATACTAGATCTACTAAAACAATTTTTTATCTCTGACTAATAAATTCACACTTACTTAGCATAAATCAAATTGAAACCATGCATTCTGTTAAGAACATTTACATTTCTTCAACGATAGGTCAATATTTTTACTAGATAATAGACATTTTTATATACTATAACTATAAATAACAAAAAACAAAAACACATTTGTTTCACATTAAGTAATTTAGACTGTTATTACTGTTATACTGGCATTTCCTTAAGACAAAACTTTCTGTAAGACAAAACTGTCCTTATGATCATTACAAGCGATTCTCGTCCGTTCACAGAGTTGAAGCTACACCCGTCCTCACACATCTCAGCAAGCGTTCCCTCTTCAGCTCTACCAAGTCCTCTTTCCTATTTCACAACAGAACTTGTGGAACGAGTAGAAAGATTTCAAAGTGGAACATTTGAATGAACTAGGATCCTCAGACGTGTTTCCTCAGACGTAGGCTCGGCTGGTGGCGGTGGAGCGGGGCTGCGAGTACTTGTACACCGTTGTCTTCTCCTCTTTTGGAGGGCAGGAGCTGCAGAGCAGAGCTCCTCCCAGAATCAGCAGCACTGCTGCTCCCCAGCCGATGTAGAGCGAGGCCCCCAGCTCCCTCTTCTGTGCAGAGGACAGGATGGGATTGTAGAAGTCCATGATGATGGTCTGGGCCGACCAAGACGCAGGAATGAGGCACAGGACCCCGGAGGCGATGAAGATGGCTCCGCTGGCGATGGCCACCTTGATCTTCGTTGATTCGTTCTCCACGAAGTTGGTGCACTTTCCCCCGCCGATGCCCAAGATCATCCCTAGCGCAGCCAACACGATGGAGATGATGATCAGGGCGCGGGCGGCCTGCAGGTCCTGTGGTAGAGCCAGCATGGAGTCGTAGATCTTACACTGCATCTGCCCCGTGCTCTGTATGACACAGGTCATCCACAGACCCTCCCAGATGATCTGCGCCGTGACGATGTTAGCTCCGATGAATGCCGTCACCTTCCACATGGGAAGACCACACGCCACAATCACCCCCAGGAAGCCAAAAATGGCCAGGGTGAACCCTAGTATCTGCCGGCACATGGACACCATTATGCTTGTTATTTGTGCTTCGCTAGCGAGGAAGTAGATCTGCTGCTGTGAAGGTAAAATGACGAACGTCCTTCACTGTCCAAGTTATAAGAGACCTTAAGGAGGGAGGAGTCAAAACTCCCCAAATGTCTGTCCTGAAACCAGTGTGGAAGGTTTGAATTCAAGCTTGACCAGATTCCTCAGCAACATTGAGAGATGATTAGAGTTTCGACGAGATGCACATCAGACTTAAAGCATTCGAAAGCCAAGGAACATTACTGAGAGACAAAAGGAAATAATGACCTATGAGAAAAGTCCCTTCAAGAGGAAGGGAGTTTGATGAAAGGTCATTTAACAGGCATTTTCAACTATCTTAGCAGAAACAACACTACAGCACTACTATTTATTTAGGCCATTTATTGAATATATTTGGAATATCAGCAGTGATAAATGGAAGGAAAAGTATGTGCCAGAAGGATTTTGTATAATTAGTGTAAGAGGAGGTCATGACTGGAAGGTTGTAGGAATTCTGAACAAAGGGTTCACCAGCACTCGAATGTGCGGTTCTTTTTTTAAGCTCTGCTTCAGTCAAAGAGCAGAAGGTGAAAATTAGTTGAAAATAAGAGTGTTTTAAACGCTGTTCGCTTTTTGTTTTAGAGTTTCAGCTCCTTGATGAGCTCCACAGACTGGAATAATAATATGAGACTTTTAACTTGTTGTTCCAAGTAGGGTTGAACTGTCACATAACAGAAATTAAAACACACATGTATTGCAGTAATACAAAAACAATCTTTATTGGCAAACGGATGATTAACAAAAGTGAATAACTTTCCCCATTATAAAACATTTTCTATTGATCAACAATGATAACCAGTCCAGTACAGCAACTGTACAGCATTGATCAAATCTACAAAACAACATTTTCATTTACTGACAGTGTTTAAATATACTGAATATACTGAATATACTGAATATACACTAATAAAAGGTGCTGAACAGGTTTCACTGAAGATCTGGGCTAAAAGGTCAGTGACTATAACAGAGAGTTTTTGTGCAACTTGAATGCTGACTTCTGTACAAATATAACGCCGTTCAAACTTACATTTGAAGACAGAGATAATTTCAAAGAAAGGAACATCATTTCCAAGAATTTCAAAGGAGTCCGAGTTTAGTCTTTTTTGCCTATGAGTATTGTCTCGGCGCAGCTGTGTAAGCGGCGGGGTAAGGCTTGTTTGGTATATAAGTTCCTGTGTAAGTAACACTGGGTGTGTATGTTCTGACAGGCACGTACTGCCCTGATGGTCCCATTATGGGTGCCTGGTAGGGGTACATGCCTGGGTTTTTCAGGTATGTATCCTCTCGTGGTGGACACGAAGAACACAGCACACTCCCTCCGATGATAAGAACCACGGCGGTTCCCCAGCCGATGTAAATGCATCCGCCAATCTCCCTCTTTGCACTGGTGGGCGTGAGGATGTTGAAGTAATCGGAGATGGTGTACGCTGCAGACCAGGAGACAGGAATGAGACAGATGACGGCAGCCACGAGACACAGCACGCCTCCCAGTATCACCAGTTTGGCCATGGTGGACTCGTTCTTCAGACAGCTAGTGCAACGGCTGCCGATGAATGTCACCAGCACGCCGACGAAGGCTACGATGATGGCGATGACGATGAGCGCGCGGGCCGCCTGCAGGTCCTGCGTCAACGACAAGATGGACGACTGGACTTTACACTGCATCTGTCCGGTGCTCTGCATGACGCAGTTCATCCACAGGCCGTCCCACACGATCTGGCCCGTTACGATGTTGGCGCCGATATAGTACGTTGTACGCCACATGGGGAGGCCGCAGCACAGGCAAAGGCCAACGAGACCGATGAAGCACAGCGTCTGGCCCGACACCTCCTTAGCAATCCGCCCCATCGTGCCGCTGGCTGTAGCAAGATCCAACAGCGAAAACCAGTCAGTAACTCAACACTACGTGGCCAGGTTTGAGAGCCAGACAGGAAGTGACAGCTTGTTTGATGAGGAATCTTGCAGGGAGCAGTCATGTGACAAGATGAGTTTGGCTCTACCAGAAAAGCCAGATTCCATGAATTCTCAGTACTCTAGTGGACTGTAGTACTCTTTAATACACATCTGAGGAGAAACAGGTTTACTTTCTTAAAGCTTCAAAGCCTCAAACTCAAGTGCGGACAAACAGGGGTGTGGTGCTGTTGCCAATGTTTTAGCATTAAAATTTAATCTGTTAAAATTTAATCTCTACTCCCTAGAAACCTTGTAAAGATTTAATTTGTACTCCCTAGAAACCTTGTGTACTACAGTTTTTATCTCTCTCTCTCTCT
>JAOXYF010000004.1:22384066-22397540 GCA_028565775.1 Sternarchorhynchus goeldii
GACTGATGTCAGAGCTGTAACTGTGGAGTGATATCAGAGCTGTAACTGTGGACTGATGTCAGAGCTGTAACTGTGGAGTGATATCAGAGCTGTAACTGTGGACTGATGTCAGAGCTGTAACTGTGGACGGATGTCAGAGCTGTAACTGTGGACTGATGTCAGAGTTGTAAATGTGGAGTGATATCAGAGCTGTAACTGTGGAGTGATATCAGAGCTGTAACTGTGGAGTGATGTCAGAGCTGTTCAGTCGGTAAAAGCTGGGATCAAAAAGCTGCTTCATGGCTTTTTTATAAAAGTTTTCTACAAACCACATCAGCTCCACCCTTATAAGCTCCACCCCACCAACATAAGAACTTCTACAGCTTTTTACAAGTATTATTGTTATTCATCACTGTCCAATCAGAAGTGGCCGCAACTAAACCATAGCACCCCACGGAAATCACAGCCATGCAAACTCATATCAGGTAAGAAAATGACTTGCAGACTTGAATGACAATTAGGACAAAGATGATGCCTGTGATGTAATTTTTTTTGAGAGACAACAGATGCAACAAGAAATTAAGAATCCATTAGATGAAACCTTTTTAGATTAGGTTAATAAACATCCTACTGGTTTTCATCTTTTGAAGACTTGTTGTTTTTTTTTTTTTACAAATTTAACATGTATAGAATGATACAAGATATATCCAATGGCACACTAACTGTTACCCCTGGCCAAGAGTGTCAGGATCACACACAGAGTGTTGGATTAAAAACTGGTTTGGACAGAAGTCTGGACTTCCTGACTGACATCAAAGTTTATAGTTACAACAACAACATCTAAAAAACGGGTTTAGACACTCAAGACAAATAAAAGCATTAGCTTCTCCAACGGTCTCTGGGTAAAGCACAGTTACCTGCAGAGAAACCTTTAAGTAAATACTGCAAAAGAGTTCCTTTAAGGCTTGATAAATAAATGAGTAAAACTGTACAAAATACGTTTGATCTTTTTATTGGCATAGAGCAGCCATCCAAACCTACAAAAGTCAGAAGGTTTACAATCCTAGGCTTTCTAAGGACTATTTGAAACAGACTACAGATAGCACAAAGTTTGAAACGGACTACAGATAGCACAATGTTTGAAACAGACTACTGATAGCACGTGTATGTTCACATAAACATGCACATACATCTCAGCCAAGCTGCAAAAGGAAGTGGGGTTGACTTTCTTTTTCAGTGTCCAATACTTTAATATTTTGATAGTATTTAATATCTAGTTTAACCTGAATCAATACTTAACTAATACCGCACTTTGGCATATCCAAAACATGTTGTGACTCGTCAGGCATAGATTATGCATCTTTACATAAAAATAACATAATTCTGTTGTGTTGTTGAAAGTGGAATTACTGCCCTTCTGTGGGTTGTTTTGTTCTTCTCCTGAAGCCAAGCCCAGTGTAGCAAAGCCTTGTCACACCACATGACAAGTCCTCCCACCTGAGGGGGGTTTGGCCACATGCACTGTTCATTCAGTGAAACATTCGATGATGTATTTCTCCGTTTTTGATAACCATGCAGTGTTATCCAGTGTTATCCAGTGTTTTCCAGTGTTTTCCAGTGTTCTCTCAGGTCACACCGTTGTGGAGACAGCAGACTGACTTCTAAATTATTCAGAGCAATAATAATGCAGTCGTGTAGAACCCCTGGCTAAAGACAACATGTGGTTTCTTATAGCAGAGTTCACTTCTCTTTTCTTAAAAGTGTGGACTGGGGGAAAGAACACATGCCATCAGTGCTTGAAACAACATCTGCAACAACATCTGTGGAGATCTGACTGCTCACATAAAACCCCAGCATCTTCAGCAAATCAAAGCAAACTAAATTCAAACAATTTAAATCATACATGTACAACAATGTGGACTCCCCCCCCCCCCCCCAACCCCATGAAAGTCAGTGGTGCAAGGATATTCCCATCTTTCTCTCTCACTCTCTCTCAGACGTATTCCCTAGATGAAGTGATGGTGGATCTCACAGGAGAGAACTTGGGGTTATAGATGCGCTGCTCTTTGGGAGGGCAGTTCCAGCACAGCAGACCTCCTCCCAGCAGGAGCAGGGCGCTGGAGCCCCAGCCAATGTAGAGCGATGTGCCCAGCTCTCTCCGCTGTGCCTCTGAAAGCATTGGGTTGTAGAAGTCCGAGATGATGGAGTGGGCGGTCCACGAGACGGGGATTAGACAGAGCACGCCGGCGACCACGAACAGCACTCCGGCTGTGATACATGCAGTGGCCTTGGTCCGCATATCCTCGATGCAGTTTGTGCACTTCCCACCAGCGATGGACACCAACGCGCCAAGGATTCCAACCAGAACGGAGATGATGATCATCGCACGGGCGGCCTGCAGGTCTGAGCTGAGCGCCAGCATGGAGTCGTAGACCTTACACTGCATCTGCCCCGTGCTCTGAACCACACAGCTCATCCAGATGCCCTCCCAGATGATCTGAGACGTGACGATGTTGGAGCCGATGAAAGCCGTCACCCTCCACTGGGGAAGACCACATGCCACCATTGTACCCAGACAGCCCACCAAGGCTAACAGGATGCCCAGGATCTGAATTCCTTGAGATGCCATTCTTTGAATTTCAGTTGCTCAAACCAAGTGCATGGAGAAGTTTCTTCTCAGAGCCAACAAGCCAACGATCAGTGCTCAGCAGGGCACTGGTATTTATAGGCTGCAAGTTGTTATTGGAGGAATGGTGCAATTTGATCTTGGCACCCTTATGTTTCTTGAGGAGTCTGTATACACCACCAACAAAGCATCTTTGACCTCCATGACACCTCAAGGTTGCTGTTCTTACAGATTCTTGTCATTTATATCTGGTCTTGTTGCAGAAGGGCTTCATAATTGAGCTCCTTTCTCACTACAGCTAGAACATGATTTCATACTAATACATAACTGGTGTTAAAATGAGAGAACAATTCACTGTAATTACTCTTTTGTAGCACTTTTAAGAACCTGAATTGTCACAAAGCAGCTTTTCAGAATCGGTTGTAGATGTGAATGGTAATCCCTAACTCAGGGACTAAGGAACAGTGGTGGCCATCTCTCCATCCCTTCAGTGTTATTTGATTGACCGCAGGCTGAAAAAAATGGAATGGAATCATTTGGAGTATCCGAATGAGTAGTTGCTAGGGGTGACAGAATAATGATACAGTAACATCCAGGCTACATCTACTAAAACATACAACATTTCTATTAATGTATTCTAAACAGTTAATTACTTACTAATTAGTTAATTACTAAACTCCATTCCTGATTAAAATGTTAAATGAAGACTTTCTCAAAATATTCTGTATTAAAACAGTTTCCCATCATTTATTAGAGTGGAAAGCACAAACTCGTCACTTTAGTACAGAGACTTACTGTTCTTAACTAGTGTCTCACCAACCTCACCACTTTAATACAAAGACTTACTGTCTCACCAAGCTTAAACACATTCCACATAAATCACCTTGTCAAAAGTGGAACACTCACAGCATAATCACACATGTAATCATGTGATTTATGGGTATTCACTACACGTTTTGAATACCCTGTTTGATATTTAGAACTATATGCCTTGGGATTGTTTATAAAGCATTTGACATACAAATAAAACATGGTTTGTGTTTTTCTCTGGAGAACGTTTAAAGAGACTCCACTTTGGCGTACTTATTCCTGTCTTTGACAAGACACAAGACGCGTTTATGACCTCACCCAGCAGACCGTGTTGAACCCAGTGAAAGAGAGCAGAGACGTTTAGCAATACTAAAGCAATCAGCAAGTCGGGGCTAACTCATTTCCAAAAATAGCAAACCTGTTCTTTACCAATAACAATAAAAAAAGGTCAGAGTTTGTCTCGAACAGTAGAGGGCAGTAGTGCTTATCAGATTTGGGATATCATGAAAGGCAAAAAGTTCACCAGAAGCAAAGTTGGGTATGAGTCTCCTGTCCACGAGAGAATCAGTTCTTACATAATTACATGACGCCTCAACGAGCTCAGAGACAACGCCTCAGAAAAGTCCTGATCTGTCCAAAAATATACTGGTGGTATTATATAGTGTGAATTGTGTTTAATATTGTCTGCCGTCATTTTCAGTTGTTCTTGGTGTAATTTACGTACTAATGGCAGTGAACCAGCTGTTTTTACTAGCTTGACGCTCCATGTTGAACAGTTTCTAAACAGATTTCTGTTCTGGACACATTACTTGGGAATGAAGTGATTCTGATTCTCAGTACCATTTTCATTTCATCCATTTATTTCTTTCATTTTGTGTACACAGAACACAGCAATACATGAGACAAACGATTATTATACAATTCACCACTCGATAAATGAAAATTCAATAAATGAAATTCAAAATTCAATAAATGAAATAATTATTGACTGAAGGAGAACAACTCGTGTTTTACTCATGATTTGAAGATAGGACTTTAAAATATAGTGCTACAAAAGTATTGACTTGGAATAAACTGTCAGCTCCACAGTTCTAGGGTGAGCGCAAACACTGATGTGTTTTTCTGTTAAAAAATGTTCATTATTTACAATTAAAATGTCTTGTTACATAGGAGTAGAAAATGATAAATTGCGGAACTGAAATGTGAAGAATATAAAACGCAAAAATGTTGAACAATACACATCCAAAAATGACATTTAAAATAAAATCATAACAGTTTGTAAATAGTGTTATAACTCTTAGTTCCAGCAACATCTCCCACCTCGCTGCTCCTGACACTGCCACCCATGTTACATTGTTCTACATCTTTGCCCTGATATCCATTTTTTGACACAGTTCAGGGAAATATGTGCCACACTTAATATTATCAAGTCCAAACTGGAAGTCCAAACTCTCACACGTAGCCCTTGGGTGCTGAGGATTTGGCTGCGGAGTATTTGGCACTGTAGTTGTCTTTGGGTGGGCAGTGAGCACACAGAAGTCCACCCCCGAGGATCAGCAGCCCAGCACCTGCCCAGCCGATGTACAGGGAGGCACCGAGCTCCATCTTCTGGGAGCTGACCACTGTGGGGCTGTAGAAATCCCGGATAATGGAGTTGGCTGTCCAGCAGACAGGAATCAGGCACAAAAGGCCACAGACAATGAAGACCGCGCCCGCAGCAATGCCGATCTTCGCCTTGCTGCTCTCATCTTCCACGCAGTTGGTGCACTTCCCGCCGACGACAGCCAGGAGCAACCCGACGATGCCCAGCAAGATGGAGATCACGCAGAGGGCGCGGGCGGCCTGCAGGTCTGAGCTGAGCGCCAGCATGGAGTCGTAGACCTTACACTGCATCTGCCCCGTGCTCTGAACCACACAGCTCATCCAGATGCCCTCCCACGTGATCTGAGAAGTGACGATGTTGGAGCCGATAAAAGCCGTCACCCTCCACATGGGGAGGGCGCAGACCACGATGACCATGATCCAGCCGATGATGGCCAAGGCAGTGCCCAGCATCTGTAAGCCAGCGGATACCATTCCTGTCCTGTAGCTGTGGTGTTATTCCAAAAAGAACAAGCCCCAAAAAATGTCTGTAACCTCTGAATCGAGTAGCAGTGGAATTGACAAACTCATGAAACCGTGTTCCTTTTTATGCACTTTAAATAAGGAGGGGCACACACACTCACACATGAGTAACTTTGTCGTGACTGGTTTCCCTGCTTGCTCATTCCCACCTCCTCGCTTTTCAGGTTTCATGTTAACTGTCAAAAGTGTCCTGACATGAGTCAGAACCTCCACAGAAAGACAGGACAAAAACCAATCCTACAGGATAACTTATGGAAGAGAGCTGGTACTAGTGTGTGAGATGGGTCCATGTTTAGAGACATTATGGCGTTTAAAGAAATAATGGGAAGTGTGTTATAATTAAACGCTGAATCTTTGTACATTATTTCAGAGCATCAAACAGAGAACCAATAGGCTGCAGATTAAATGTTTTCATCAATGAATATTAAACTTCAGACGAGAATGAAAATATATGTGCTGTGAGGCAGGAACCACAAAAAAAACAAAAGACAGAAAATCCTATAGAAAGGCCACCATAATGAAATAAAATAAAACCAGTGAATAGCGGTTCGTGGTCTGACAAAAGACACGGGTAACCAAACTTTAGTTTAACGTCATTTAACACAAGCGAAAAGTTTAATATAAATGAAAACTTTCAAGCCTATGCAATTCCACCTTGAATAAATATATATTCTAAAGAATAAATATATATTCTACGTGTTTAACAAATGAAATACCTGTAAATAAATTACTTGCACCCATAACAGGCACGACGGAAGAGTTTTGCACAGATACTGAATATAGTGTGATGCGTATAGGGTGATGTGTATAGTGTGATGTGTATAGTGTGATGTGTATAGTGTTATGTGTATAGGGTGATGTGTATAGTGTGATGTGTATAGGGTGATGTGTATAGTGTGATGTGTATAGGGTGATGTGTATAGTGTGATGTGTATAGTGTGATGTGTATAGTGTTATGTCATTCAGCAGAGGACATCTCAGGTAGAGCATTTATTTCTGACTTCTCATTAAAATCTTGGATTGTTGCCACACACACACACACACACACACACACACACACACACACACACACACACTCAGATCTATTTGAAACATTCTAAATCTAATAAATCTAGTAAAGCAACAGGTCTAAAAGGTCTAATTTTCATACTTTTTCCTACAGTACAGATTGACAGTTCGCAATTACTGACTTAATGACATGATATTTTTATCCCAGAGCAAAAGAGAAAAAATTACATGGATAATTTCTGTGACCATAAATATTAATATTTATAGTCTAAAAAGATTTTCCCTATTGTTTCCCTATTTTAGATTTAGATGGTTAAAGAAAAAAACAGACTAATTTAAAAACGAAAAACAAAGCACAAAATGGCTGACCTTGTACTGGTTTCCTTAAGGAGAGAAGAAGACTTTCCCAGATGAAAGCTCAATGTTCTCAGACCGAGGGAGTGTGGAGGACGGACCAAGGGAGGACGTGGCGGGGAGGAAGACAGGAGACCGAACGGTCTGGTACAGGTTTAAGATCCGCTGGACACAGGGAGTAAAAGTTTCAGATTGTTGCCTGAAAGAAAGGCAGCCCTGTTCAGAAGTCAGGACTGCCATTAGAACAATAAAGCCTCTTGTTTTTGGAGGGGAGCTCATTAAAATACCCTTTGGCTCAGGATCAGTGGATAGAGTTCCACATGCAGGTACACAGGTGAGGAATTTTCTCAATTAAAGAGCTGATGAAAGATGACTCGCACAATATTACGGTCTCATGGAGACTATTCCGAGATTACCTCCATTTTGTGGAGACTATTCTGAGACTGTCTCAAAGCAGGCGGAATGAGAGATGTGTGTATATTCCAGAGTACCTGAGATACACACAAGCATTTATCAATCAGTGTCCTTGTTTCAACAGTAAAAACACACTTAAAAAAGACGTATTTTAAGCTGTAGTCAAATCTTGAGCTCGTTCTTTTGTGTATTTAGAGATATTATGGGAGTAGTTCACGGAGATCTCTACTGATCTGAGACAGGGACAGTAACCAAATAACACACTGCAATGTTGTGTGTGGGACGGTACACAAACAGGTGCCAAACATCTCCTTCAGTCAGTGGGACCATGTGATGATGTAGAAGACAGAGTGAGTACATGCTCTTAAAATACTCTTAATTTAACCTGGAAACAAAGTACAATGATGGGTAGCATTGTTTGAAAGTATTGAGAGAATAATGAGTATAAATGAGTATTGAGAGGATAATGGAAGTATGAGGCACATAAATAGAGTTGATTAGCAGCATGTCAAAGCTGTTAATTATGGTTTTTAAAGTAAAAGGTGTTTTCTACTTTATAATGCCAACACCTCTAAGATGTTTGTAAAATTACCAACATGTGCCTGGGTTCACAAACATTCCCAAAGTAAGCAGGAGTCTTTTTTTGTAAAATTGCTTTCCAAGTCTATATTTACAAGTACAAGTGATATTGGTGGGATGGTAGTACACAGTGTATTTTTGTTATCTTGTGTGTTCATTGTTCCCAGCGTTGCACAAGTGCTGTAACGGCTGTTCTCCATCATCTGTGAATCAGATGTCAAAACTGGATGGTTGTGTTTTGTGTAACTTACACAAATAACTATGTGGGAAAACTTTGCATGTCAACATGCTGATACACGTCACGATGACAGACCTTTGTCAAAACAGACCTTCACAACAGGCCAGCAAACAGCACACAAGTTCATGATGGAAATGATGAAACTTAAGAACAGGTTAAATTGTCAATAATAACAGTTAATACTAATAAAGGACACAGTTATTAATAACAAGTTAGCAATAACATGTAAATAGTTACTAACAACAGGAAACCAGAATTTGTTATTAAAAACAGAGCTAACTAACTAAAAACGGGGAACTTTTTAAACAAGGAAAATTGTTATTAGTTTTTATTAATTGTTAATAGATAATTGTTACTAAAACAAGGAAAATATGAAGAAAAACAAATGATTAAGAACAGGGATATAGTTATAATGATATATAATAACAAGGATTAACTATTATGAACACTACTTCCTGTGTACAACTGCTTCAGAATTGCACACACATCAAAACATTGAGCTCCTAGCAATGTCTAATGAAACCTGGTCACGAGCGCCTTCTTCAAAGAGAGGGAAATGTTTCGGTCACGAGCGCCTTCCTCAGTGAGAGGGAAGCGTTTCGGTGTGAAATCAGTGCGTCATCTAACTGTTCTTTGCTACTGTTTGACTATTCAACCTGCCCTGGGCAGTTGAATGGGCTTTTCTTTCTGTTCAGAACGAATTTAGAACCAAAATCCTGTTAGGAACGTTACAGTATCACTATTAGAAACGTTACAGTATCACTATTAGGAACGTTACAGTATCACTATGCATAAATCAACCGTTTTAAATGTCATTGGTTTAATCATTAGAACAGATTACCAGTGGCATTTATATGTGTTGGAAGTTTAGATTTGTAGGGGCAATTTGCAAATTTCAGCAAGTAATTTTAATAAAGGAAGTACACAAATGTACTCATAAAAGATGCAATAACAGTAACTATCTGTTATTTGGGAAAACAATGCCATGACAACCCTGTGCACAGCGGTCACTGCCGGGTGCCTCGTGTCGGGCTGGGGAAAACGTCACTGGTATGTGCACGTCTTTCTGCATTCTGAGGCACCTCCCGTCTCTTCATGTCTCTCCTGCTCGTATTGAATATGGAGGCAAGCCTCTACCTGTTACTCATTAATGATTTGCCACCTGCCACCTGAAAGGACAGGTCCAGCGGGTTTCAGCTCCCACGCTGGAGAAAGATCTTCCTGCAGTTTTCCACAAGCCAGTGCAAGCTAGACCCTGCACACATCATGCAGAACCCACAGTCAATGTTTATCAAAGATTTCTCCAAAATTCACAAAGAAAAATTACTTTTTGTGACCACTAAATTTATCTTATCTTTTTCTTCCCAAACAGCTGTAACCTCAAATATTCTAAATATTCATTCTTATCTTCACTCACTCATAACAAAGCTACTTTTACACCTTTTAAATGTAATAATAATTTGCTTGGAAATTACAAAAATTGTGGATATAAATCAGATTTCCCTTATTAGTGTAAATAATATCAGTGTGAGAAGGGTCTGTTCCAGTGCCTCTGTAGTGTCATGTTCCTCAGTACAGAGTTCATCAACCAATCAGCACAGCTGTTGTGATTCAAAAATGATTCTGCAGCTAAACAGAGAAATACACGGTAGAATTAACAGAATAATAGACAGAATAATAACGAATAATAATAACAACATTATATACAAAGTAAGAAAAAACTCATAATGAGACCTGACAGAAGAACAAAAACACATGAAAGGATAGAGCCGACAGACCCAAGTGAACAACCCGAACCTACAGATGGTTGGTTTCTGATGTTTATCACTATTTAGGCCTAAGCTCCTCTGTTTTGACTCAGAGGAATTTCAAAAGACAGACGAATGATTCATTTTAATAACCAACATAAATTTTTACCCAAACACACATAAAATGTGTTTTGCAAGCACAGATAACACATTGTTAACTGATGGTGAGTGAGTGAATGTGAAACCATAAAGGAGGAAAGGAACTCCTCCTAAAAGATGGATGGGAGCTCAGGGCGGCGGCAGAACTTCAGTGGAAGTCCTGCTTTGAACTGGAAGGCAGTGAACTTCACCATGGCTCTCTTCCCAGACTCCATTAACAAACCAGAAAGCTCTTAGGCCTTTAACATCACCATTCATGTCAGTTAAAATAAGTATGAGTTATGTATCAGAAACAATCATTACTTGATGCTAAGCAGTAACTGATAATTCAATTGCCTAAAACCTAAACTCTAAACCTAATCTTTAAAAAAAAAACCCATAACAACATATCTTTAATTCACAACCATACATTTTCACCATCTTCGTATGAAAGAGGTTGGTACTTCTACTCCTGGGCTTAAAGTTCAACTGGTCATGCTATACTGATGAAAAAATAGTAGGTATAAAAAATGTTTCAACGTCATGTTAATCCAGTCCATCAAAAGAAAAGAATTAAAAACTGACAGAAAGCCCAAACAAAATCCTCAGTTTATTGTCCAGTGAGTAGATGCTAGACTGTTATAGAGGGGAAGTAATCGGAGATTGGCTGATGCATCTTTCTCCTTAGACAAAGACTGGAATTGTCCTGCACGTCGTATTGAGAACGTGACTCAGCAGTACGTTCAGAAGGTTAATGGGAGACATGCACATATTAAAGAACACTAGAGTCACATTTCAACATGAAAACCCTCTGTGCCTCCGGTTAATGACAGGGTAGATATCAAACATAATGCACAAGTGTTGTGACATTCACCCTCCGTCATTTCAGTGTCGATTGTGGATGATAGGCTTAATCATTCTGTATAAGTTTGTTTTACGCAAAATCTCAGCATTGTTGTTACTTTGACCAGATTTGTTCAATAACACGGTTCTTCATCCAGCATCCTGCTCATCTGTCAGATACATGCAGGTACTACAACACCTAGCAAAATAAATCTTAGTTCATGCTCTTTCATTGCATTTCTTTCAGAAAGGTGTATACTAACAGATTGATAGACTATACTAACAGACTGATAGACTATACTAATAGACTGATGCAGTCTTTGCCAGTAGGAGCTATTGATGGTAATAATGCTCTATGAATTTCATTCTGTTGGTTCCACACTATGGCAAAAAAGAAACACAAACTCTCTTTCCTCTTATACCAGAGTAAAGATGATGATGCCATCATGGTCTGACTCCACCTTCAAACTTCTAAGCAGTATAAAGAAGGTAGAATCTGTTTCTCTCCGTCTCTCTCTCTCTCTCTCCCTCCCTCCCACCCTCCCTCCCCTTCTAAGAAAGCATCGTCCAGAGAGCGCCAGAGAGATCTAATACCACGGCTGTTCTCCAGGGCTGCATCTGGGACACAAGAGGACCTCAGTGTGCAGAACTGAAACACAAGCGAAGGGGACAATGGCTTCAGCCGGCCTGGAGGTGCTGGGCATGATCCTGTCTGTGGCGGGCTGGCTGGGGGTGATGGTGGCCTGCTGCTTGCCCATGTGGCGAGTGGCGGCGTATGTGGGCCAGAACATTGTTATCACGCAGGTGGTGTGGGAGGGCCTGTGGATGAGTTGTGTGGTCCAGAGCACGGGCCAGATGCACTGCCAGATCTATGACTCCATGCTGGGGCTGCCACAGGACCTGCAGGCCGCCCGGGCCCTGACGGTCATCGCCGCGTTGGCTGGCGTGGTGGGCATCGCGTTGGCTGTGGCGGGCGCCAAATGCACCAACTGCACGGCGGACGCGGGTGCCAAGCCACGGGTCATGCTGGCAGCGGGCGCTGCGTCTGCGGGTGGCGGACTCCTCCTGTTGATCGCTGTGTGCTGGACCGCCAACACCATCGTGATGGACTTCCACGACCCGCTCCTGCAGGAGACCCAGAAGCGGGAGTTCGGGAACTCGCTGTATTTCGGCTGGGGCGCCTCCTCCCTGTTGATCTTGGGCGGGGTCATACTCTCCTGCTCCTGCCCGTCCCGAGCGCAGGGCGGACCTGTGTCTCCTCGAGTGGAATACTCCACGGTAAAGTCCATGCCTGTGTATGGACGAGATCAACGGGACTACGTCTGAAGCAGCGTTAGTCCACGCCGACAGAGGAAGGCCAGCGGTGTGTTCAGAGAAGAGCAAAACGGAACACCACCACAGCACTGATTCAAGACAAAAATTACTTTGGAAAAGAAATCATGTAATGCTAATTCAGACAGCTGTCATGGAACAGGTATACAGCTAACCTTTCAGTGTGGTCATAAATGAGCATTTTCTTCCTAGAGAACGTGTTGTTGTGTGATAATAGCCTTTGTAACACATCTAGATTGGGACACAACCTGAAATTAGCACAGCCTCCCCGAGTACCAGATTGAAACCTTCAGCCAAAGGACATTAAACCTTGGTTGCTCACAGAACCCATTTCCTGCACTGCTGCACATATTAGTAGTAAAACAACAAAATCTACAATAATTAAATAATTTTCCGGAAAGCATGCATTGAATCTGTGGGTTTGGATGGGAACTGCAAGCACAGTGTATGAAAATAAAGTTCTTATCAAAGACTAGTCAGCACCTGAATTTCTTCTAGAATAATTTGGTTTTTGTCCACCCCAAAAGGCGAGGCGGACAATGTTTCCTGATCACGGATAAAACTGGAAACCCGAGACTTCACAGGCATGACGCCGACTGCCCCCGGGGTCCTCACTGGGGTCCTCACTGCAGTGCGCAATTGCATTGGCTGATATCAAACCTGCTTTTAAAGGGCAGCTACACACCCGAAATTAACATCTCCGCTCACCTGTGGACGTGAGCAGAGGACAAAGAGCCCGTTGTTCTGGAGTCCCTCTGTTGTTCTGGGGGCCCTGTTGTCCATTATGTCTCTTTTTTGTTTGAGGGAAGAGTAACTGAAGCCACCATGAGAGGATAAACCTGCCTTGTTGCTAAATGGATAACGCTGTGGCCTGAGGCCTCAATAGGCTCATTGATTGCCGAAACTCACAAGTCTTAACGGATCTCTCAGTGCTGTGCCATTTCTGTGATTGGTCAGGGTAACATATTTGTTCAAGGTAACATATTTGTTCAGGGTAATATATTTGTTCAGGATAATATATTTCGAACATGAACACATATTCAAGCACTGGCCAAAATGTATGGAAGTAACATCTTTTACTATTACTGCACTGGTGTAAGTGCAGATCTTTTACTGCACAAGCAGATCAAAATGGGCAAAAGAAACTCGTCTGATATCACGGCTGTTATGTTTTAAAGAAAAAATGGGGAAAAGGAAAACAAGGAAATTTAACATTATAGCACAACAAAACAAAAAAATACAATCGTTGATGTAAAATTTAACATTATAGCACAACAAAAC
>JAOXYF010000004.1:22401065-22416659 GCA_028565775.1 Sternarchorhynchus goeldii
TGCTGCATTGGCCGGGAATCGGACCCGGGTCTCCCGCGTGGCAGGCGAGAATTCTACCACTGAACCACCAATGCTTGGTGAAAACAGCTTTTCTCAAATTTTCCATTCGCACAAGAGAAAATCTAAGTTGAATATATACTAAGCTTGATCATTATCAAGAAGAGCACAAGTTTTGGGCTGAGAAGACTGAATTGATGGTGGACCTGGCCGAGCATTCAAAGAAACAGTCGAGCAAGTGAAGACACCTGCTGCATTGGCCGGGAATCAGACCCGGGTCTCCCGCGTGGCAGGCGAGAATTCTACCACTGAACCACCAATGCTTGATAAAAGAATCTTTTCTCAAATTTTCCATTCGCACAAGAGAAAATCTAAGCCAATAGTTGAATATATACTAAGCTTGATCATTATCAAGAAGAGCGCAAGTTTTGGGCTCATGTTATCATGTTGCATTTTGCTCAGTGATCTTTAGACCATTTAATAACCATTTAATAACATTGAAAATGTTCTTATGTCTGACACTATATTTTCTGATTTTATTGAATCAGGACATGAAGAGAATTCAAGTTGAAGGTGAGAGAAAAAAGCCAAAACACTCAAAAATCAGCATACTGACCAGTATGACTGAACAACCCACTTATTGATGTGATTGCTACATTTCCATGTAGAACAATGGTCTTGTCTTATTTTGTTGATGTCACATTCGTTCTGATACCATCACTGTTGGTCAAATATTTGAGTAGCAGCATACTTGACTGATGAAGTATACTGATGAAGTATACTGATAAAGTATACTGTTGTACGTGAACATTTTCTGGAGAATTTCATTTCAATTCACTTAATTTCATTGACATAAATCACTCTGAGTGTGATTTGTTTTTCAGATGCAAAGTTAAAGTCTGCACAAATGTTACAGAATATTCATTATTACTCAAAAATAAAAAAGTAAATCCAGTTTGTAGTGACCTTTGTTAGTAAGTGTTTAAGAGGATTTACTGAGCATTGTTTGGGTAACACAGACCCAAATTTACACATCATTACAAGCTGTACCATACTTAAATTAATTAACTGAATTTCTTTGTGACATACAGAACTACAGACTATACATACATTGTAGAGAAGCTGCATGAAAAACCTAGGACTAGATCTAAATAGTGGGCAGCAAAAACACAGAGTTGCCTGAGAAATTCAAATGATTGACAAAGATTTGTATGATTTATGTTGCACAGATCAGAAGATATTGGAGACAGTGTAAAATTAAGCATGGAGCAGCATCAGGATGGAGGTCCCTTTGCTTGTTTCAGAAATTTGGCAAAGATGAGATGGTTAATGATACATCTATGCAGGATTCCATTATTCCTCTTAGGGTTAGACACATGGTTACTCTTGACTCTATTGTGATTGGTTGCCTCTGGATGAGTGTCCTTTGTTCATTGTTCTCTTGTCCATGTGAGTCAGATGTGTTCAGACTAATGTTGAATATTGGTCACCTTAAAAGGATATTATGAAGAGTCTAACAAAAAAATTGTATTTGATCATTTCTTGCTGATGTTTGAACATAGTGGTAGCATATTGATGGTATATTTTAATGTGTAAATCTTATACCATGACATTCTGCAAACTTTTTCAAATGCATTATTTTATCTCCATTCTCCTGTTTTTTATATATATTTATCATTTTTAGCATTTATCTACTTGCTATTTTTATTTACTAGTTTTTTATATGTTATTTATACTTAGTGATACAGTTTTAATTGTCCTCTGATGAGAACATGGATACTGTTCAAATGATAGTGACAAAAATAATAATAATAATAACCATTATGAGCTAATTTATAAGTGAGGCAAGTTCTGCATGGCTACTGTGCTCATTTCCATACCAGCTAACATTTAGCTAATTTGGACAGTCTGACAGTTTTTCTGGAAATGCATATATACATTATAACCTTTCTTACCCTGGGTGCTGGGTGTCACATTAATAACAACAGCAACTTTTATGTAGCTTTTATTCTAATCAATTTACAAACAGAAATTATGAAAAGGTTGAATTTCTCACTCCAGTGCTTTTAAATAACCAGATGCTCAGTTTCAGTGAGAAAGTGATTTTCGTCCCTTAAGCATTCTGCGGAGGATCACCTCGATGCCTCCTCTTGAGCTGATCCTTTTGATCCAACCGTGGGTCCTCTTTCGCTTAATGTTGTTGGGCTGATACTCAATGCCTCTTTTCACAGTGCGAAGTTGCTGGTAGTGCCAGGGAGGTGAGGACAGCATCCCAACTGCCTTTGAACTGGGGGGTGGTATTCCTCGCTTGGCTTCCACCCCAGAGAAAACCCAGGAACTGATACAGCGCAGGGTATTACCAGAAGCCACACTGCTAATACTGGAAAGTGGAAAAACACAGTTTAAGGCCAACATTAAATAATTTTATATATAATTTATAATACCAGAAAATACAGCAGACAATAATTATTCACTCACATCGAGCTGGGTTGTCAGAAAAACATAAATATACAGATATGCTTGACATGAAACCTGCCCTCAACACTTTGCAATTTGTTCAGTCTGAAATGGCCAGTAGCGCATATCCATAAAGAACAATATTTCATCTTTGAAATGCCACTCGATTTACTTAGTATAATTACTAAAATGTAATGTTTGGAAAACTGAACATATGATTATTATGCTAGAAACAAAAGGGGGAGTAGTCAACAACAACAACACTATAGGGAGTCAAATATGCACGACTACAGTATAAAGTATACACGAGGAAGTACAAATGATTAAATTCATCCTGGATGCTTAAATTGCATATAGGAAACCAGAGAGTGCAAACAAAACATAGCGTGCCTGTAAAGACGCTTAATGCTAACGCTATACGAGGCAGCTGGTTAGCAAGTTAGCAAGATGGTATTTTTAGTAGTAGGAATTAATAAATAATAACAATATCCTGAAGAAAAGGAACGACTGGTATTTACTTTCTAGCTACATGGAATCGGTAAGACATCAATATTTTCCTGTAATAAAGATTTAAACGCTAGCTAGCTACTAGTAACGAGTTACCAAACACATTAGCCACAGTACTGGCTATGCTAGTGGGGCCAAGCAGAAAATCAGCCAAGGTGGGCAGTGTCTGTTAATAACATAATAACGCACAAACAAACTGTCCACAAGTGAACACGTTATATAACTAGATAGTACATTCCTAAATAGGCTACATATAACTACAGCAGTTAGATAAACTGATGTATCTAAGGGCTCTCCTACCCCTTCATACAGAAACCACTGGTTGACCACTTGGTCCTACAAGAAGTCATCCTATATAAACAAAAGAGTAAAAAAAAATTACATACCGATAGGACGGTGCACAAAACCGTAAACACATTGATCGTATTGAGTTCATTCTGTTGGATACTGGTTAGTTTTACCAGAATCACTTCGAATTCAGCATGACATGCTCAAGCGAAGGTACGAAGATCAGTCTTTCACCGGGTGTCCGGAACAGCAGTACGCAATGTCAAACAAGACCCAAAGTGGATTTCCGCTTTCATAATAAAAGTGTACATCCCGAATTGAGTAATAAAAAAGTCATTCGTTAGGCTGTCCTTGAGCAAGGAAATCCAAATTAACTTACTCATAGGAGCAAGTCTATTACTTATGTCAGTAAAAAAAGTATGAATATATTATAAGAGCATCAATGAAATTCATGAAATATAGAAAAATATTATTAACATTCCTCTGAAATATTAAAACTATTATTTCCTAATATTTATTGCAGAGTACTGTAAGTTCGTTGTAATCAGAAACTGTGGATGAACCATAATTTTATTTAAGGAACACTTGTTTTACACATGTACAGTTCAAAGAAATTTTCCAATTGTTAGAGAAACAGCTAAATGTAACTAAGATGCGATTGTAAGGAGAAAAAAGTATGCAGACCTTGAACTAAGGCACAGTTCAATTAGCAGCAAATTTTAAACTCCTACATTAAAAAGAACATAAATTTATTTTTAAAAGTCCAAAAACGAAAGATTAAATAATAAACATCAGCAAATGAAATATTTAAATAAAGTATATATATTTTTTAAAGAATATATGAAATGATATAATACAGCTATACCACCTCCCACCTGATATGCCCATCCATAATAATCATTTATCTAGTGTACTACACCCTGCTATACATTATTAAGTTTTCCATCATCTCCTAGAAACCAAAAACAGGAGAACATGATGTGTTAGTAGTGGCATGTTGTGGTAATGACTGTTTTCACTTTTTCAGGGATATGCTAACTCTACTCATAAGTAGAAGTGCAAGTATAAGATGCACGTTAAATACATATAAATAATGCAAATATTTATTTTTTTCACAAAATATTGTTGTAACAGAATAAATGGTATTGATGCTGAATAAGTATATTCCATGATTAGGAGGAATATATGATTACATTACTCACTTTTCCAGATATCAAAATGTCAGTTTTCTTTCACAGCTAACATGTGCGCCCCCAACAGTCTTCATCGCCATGGTTTCAGCATAAACAAACATTACCCTCAAAAAATCCTCCTTGATAATGACAATAATTTTGGGGACGGTAAAATATTGTCCAAAATTATGCACAAAGTTATACAGATATAAATATTATATTCTGTGTCTTGTTAAGTTACTTTAAAACCACATTGTGTGAATTAATGGATTGAGGAATGTATGTACAGATTCAAGTAAAGCTTTTATTTTGGATCTTATTGCTGCACCAGCCAAACAAACACGACCCCAGGGACTTTTATTCTCTTCAGAATGTATTTATTCAAATATTCATTCATTCATTTTTAGTCATGCATTTATTTAAAACATTGACTTCCTGTTTTGTTTTGATTTACACACTCAGTTTCAGTTCATGTCCTTCAGGAACACCTAATGGAACCTCAGGGTCATAAATCCATGAAACACAACACAAGTCTAAATGCATGGTGTGACTTGATTTTACGAGACAGGACACTGTAGGAGAGGGAGGACACGTGGCCTAAGGACTGTGGCTGCTGCTGTAGTCTATGAAAATCCAGAGCTTCACTCTTCATCAAACCCTTTCTGTATAAAGACAACAGCGAGAACAGAGTCTGTCAATTAAGTTATTTGGAGTGAATCACAATGAACATGTAATTTCACCTCCACACTGTCAGGTGAATCATAAAGTTTCAGGCGCTGCAAAAATCAACGAGGAAAAGCACCTTTGGGCCTGTTTCACGGCTTTTCGTGCGCAGCTTGTTGACCTGGGACTCGGCGATGTCAGCCCTCTCCACGGCTTCATCAAGCTCGTGCTGAAGCTTGCGGAACTTTCCCAGGTGAACATTGGCCTGTTCCTCCTGTGACACAAGGAGGAAGCGCACAGCTTTAGTGCAGCAACAAACACATGGGCTGCATGGTGACGCTCTTTCACCTTAACCAGGACTTACAGCATCCTCAGCGGATCTCTTGTAAGCCTTAACTTTGAGTTGCAGCTTGTCCACCAAATCCTGAAGGCGGGCTATGTTCTTGTGGTCTTCTTCAATCTAGAGGTCACAAAGTGAAGAGTAAAATATTAATCTTATGTTTATGTGAGTGCTGTGCAGGTGTATTTAATTTCATGCACCTACACGTTAACATATCAGTACTGTGATATATTTTTGTCAAACCTGGTAGGAAAGTTCTTTAATGCGACGTTCATATTTTCGGATTCCCTTCACAGATTCACTACTCCTCTTTTGCTCTGCCTCAAGCTCACATTCCAGCTCTTTTACCTGCAATAAAATTATACATATTTAAAAAAATACATGAATTAAATGGTAATATATTTGGTTACTGGATAGGCTTGAAGGTCTCTGCCACTCTGTCTAAACTAGTGTACAATCTTTAAACAAAAACTATTATTATTATTAAACACCCACTAGAAGCACACATCCCCATACGCACACTCATCCCTGGCCCCCTGCGTGCCGTAACACACTCAACCCCGTAACACACTCACCCTGCACTCCAGTTTCTGGACCTGTTTCTTTCCACCCTTCATGGCAATTTGCTCAGCTTCATCCAGGCGGTGCTGCAGGTCCTTGATTGTCTGCTCCATGTTCTTCTTCATGCGTTCCAGGTGGGCGCTGGTATCCTGCTCCTTCTTCAGCTCCTCTGCCATCATGGCAGCATCGGTGATGGCCTTCTTTGCTTTTTCCTCAGCATTCCTGCACTCTTGCACTGCCTCCTCCACCTCAGTCTGAAGCTGTGATATATCGGCCTCTAGCTTCTTTTTTTGGTTCAGTAGGCTAGTATTCTGTTGGTTGAAAAGGTCACTGTCATGACCGATACTCCTTTATTTTAAAGAGATCAAGGAAATATGAAAAAAAACCCAACATGAATCACCTGAGAGTGCAGAAGCTGCACTCTCTCGCTGACGTCAAGCAGTTCCTGTTCAGCCAGCTTTCGTCCTCTCTCGGTTTGCTCAAGGACATTTCTAAGTTCCTCGAGTTCTGCCTGCAGCAGAACATTACGTCGTTCTACAATGGCAGTATTCTCCTTCAGATCATCATTGGCATGGAGAGTGTCATCCAGTTGAAGCTGACAGTCCTGAATGATGACAGTCAGGCATTGTACATATCACTGTACATATTGTACATATCAGACAGTATTTACATAATTATTTAGACATATGCTTACATCTTACCTTAAGACTAGAATGGATGATCTTGAGCTGTTTCTGGGCCTCTGCTGCCTGTCTGTTGGCCTGACTCAGCTGAATCTCCATCTCATTCAGATCTCCCTCCATCTTCTTCTTTACTCTGAGAGCCTCGTTCCTGCTACGAGTTTCTGCCTCCAAAGAGCTTTGTAGAGTATCAATGGTCCTCATGAGATTTCTTTTGGACTGCTCCATTTCCTCATCCTTTTCAGATAGCTTGCGCTCAATGTCGGCTTTTATCTGGTTGAATTCCAGCTGGACTCTGAGGATTTTTCCTTCTTCGTGCTCTAAGGAACCCTGTTAGCAGAAATAAGGGCCTTTGCTCACTGTCATAGACATTAAGTTGTTTTGCAGGTCATGAATGAATGTGGTCTTGTCCAGTTACCTCTGCCTCCTCCAGGGCAACCTGGATATCAGCCTTTTCCTGTTCTAACTGTTTTCGGATTTTCTCCAGTTCGTGCACTGTCTTTCCATTTTCACCGAGTTGCTCAGTTAGGTCAGTTATCTCCTCTGAAAACAGAAAGATTACAATTTTAAGAATATATAAGTTTTCTTAAATGTGTGGGAAATACTGTTTGATTTATGATATTTCTAAACCTTGAAGATTCTTGTTTTCTCTTTTGATCGTCTCCAGTTGATCCAAAGATTCCTCATAGGAGTTCTTCAACTTGAAGAGCTCAGTGCTCAGAGATCTGGCTTCTTTTTGAGAACTTTCTAATTCACACTGAGATTCCTCATATTTCTGCTTCCATTCAGCTAAAACCTGATAAACAGTTAAATAACAGAATTTAGATAGTGGACCTATGATCTTGCCTTAAAGCATCATAGTACAAATCCATTATTGCTATCACTTTTACTAAACAATCTTGACATACTGATTGCCTTCACCAAATTAATCGCAATGGGGAAAAAATAAACATTATTCTGTGCTTTGTATTCAGCAACAAAATATTTTATCATGGTCTTTGTTTTAGCAATCAGTTATGAATTTGTGCCCACGGGCAGTACAGAAACCAGAGTCTTCACACAGCATCTTTTACATGATGGAGGGCAATAATTTTGATAAACTGAGGCCACTTTAGAAATGTAGCAGTAAGCATTCACAGGAAAACCACTTATAATTACTTTATCAAATTGTCTTTGCTTTTTGTCCAAGGCTGCAGCAGCTGCATTGGATCGCTCCATGTCAACCATGAGATCTTCAATCTCATTCTGAAGCCTGTGCTTGGTCTTCTCAAGAGAAGAACATTTAGCATTCACTGCCTCAACAGCGTCTTCTGCGTCCTGCAAACGCTGAGCCAATTTTTTCCTGAAAAATTGGTACAGTGTAAATAACATTAATTAAGATTAATAAAACATTTAATAACAAAAAAAAACTCAGGCAGAGACATGGGCCGATTATCAGTTTTTGTAGGTTATGATCATTCTGTTCAGACTGTAAAGAATGAAACATGTAAGAGAGAACAGCGTCATGTAAACCTGTTGGAACCTTACTTGGCTTCTTCCAGCTCCTCCGTCCTTTGGATGGCATCAGTTTCGTACTTGGTTCTCCACTGGGCCACTTCAGCATTGGCCTTGGAGAGACTGCGCTGCAGCTCTGCCTTGGCCTCCTGCTCCTCCTCGTACTGCTCTCGCAGAAGGTCCAGGTCATGACGGGCAGACTGCACTACATGGGCAAGAGCATTCTTGGCCTAAAGAAAAGGACTTGAGACTTTCAGTACTCCACTGGTCAGCAGTCACAGTTGAGTTTGTTCAGTAAAAATAAGAAAATCCAAATATGGTCATGTAACAGATTGATCACCTAATAAAGTAATAAAACCTAATAAAGTAATAAAACCTAATAAAGTAATATAGCTTTTATCAAATGAAAGGCATTCCTGTATTCTTTTGTGAAAGCAACCATAGGGTTACAAAAAATGAACAGGATTTTTAACGTTTTACCTTGACTTCCTCGTCAAGCTGCCGTTTAAGATCTTCAAGCTGTTGGCTGTAGGACTGTTTTCCCCTCGTGAGTTGAAAAATTAGTGACTCCTTTTCCTCTACCTGTCTAGAAAGTTCATCTAAGATGGGCCCAAACAAAAGATTAGTATTTCAACATTTAATCCTAATCTTTTATACAAACTCAGAGCGGTAAACACTGCACATTCTGCTCACCATTCTCAGCTTGAAGCTTGGCCTTCTGAGTTGCAAAATCATTCAGAGATCTTTGGTTTTCTTCACACTTGTTTCTAAACTCATTCAGCTGGTCCTCCAAACTTCTGCTCACCTTCTCCAAGTTGGTCTATGAAAAGTTAATAAGATCAATTGTGTTACACTGTTAAACTTTATGTGTTAAAAATGTTAGCTCGCATTACGGTTGACTTGTATCATGGTACTGTTTTCAACACATTCTCTGTGATGAGGAATGGATCAATGATGAAGCCTATATGAGCTTATTATGTCAACAACACTTTGTTCTAAAGTATCATGTGTTTATTAAATGTCTCAGCTTGTGTAGTGAACGTATATTTATTTCTGCATGTAATGTTTTGGGGAAAGAGCATCTTTACTAATGTTATATAAATATTATTGTTATGCTATGCAAACATCATACACCTTGCATTAATATCTGAAGTGATATTTATCACTGAGAATTTAATATTTTTCACATTAGTCATTGTTATTATTTAATGAAACCCTACTTTGGATTTCACGATTTGTTCCATGCTGGAAACCACATCGTCAAGCTCCAGTTTCAGCTCACTCTTCTCTTTCTCCAGTTTTTGTTTGATCCTCTGCAGGTTGTCGATCTGCTCTCCAAGCTCCGCCATACTGTCAGCTTGTTTCTTCCTCAACGTGGCAGTTGTGGCTTCATGATGCAGAGTCGCCTCTTCGAGGTCTCTGCGCAGTTTCTGGAACTCTGCCTCTCTTTTTTTGTTCATCTCAATCTGAGCAGACGTCGCGCCTCCAGCCTCCTCCAGCCGCTCGCTGATCTCCTCCAGCTCCCGAGCAAGATCTGCCCGCTGCTTCTCAACTTTAGCCCTGGCAGCTCTCTCGGCCTCCAGCTCTTCCTCCAGCTCTTCTACTCGAGCCTGACATACAGAGGCACGTACATGAGGCTACGCAGCAATGCTGCAACATTTCATCCATAAAATGTGATAGAAAAATAAATACCTGTAGTTCTTTCATTTTTTTTTGAAGTTGCAGAATTACGGCCTGTTCATCCTCAATTTTACTACTAAGCTGGCTGATTTCAAAGTCTTTCCTAGTGAAACAAAATAGTCAATATGGTCAAGATTCAGTTACCATATTTTTTTTTAATCAAATGTATAATTTTTCCCTTTTCATTTTTACTTCTTAAGACGTTCCTCCAGTTGTTGTTTGTCATTTTCCAGGTCCATTATGCTTTCCTGAGTCAACTTCAGGTCCCCCTCCAGCTTTCTCTTTGCCCTTTCAAGATCCATACGAAGCTTCTTCTCTTGCTCTAGAGACCCTTCTAACTGTTGAGGGAAAAACAAGTGAAAGTCAGTGGCTGTAGGACTGTCAGTTGGGACCTTGTTTGTGAAGCTCACTTACGTCATCCACTTGCTGTTCTAGTTTGACTTTGGCTTTGGTGAGGGTGTTGACTTTGTCTTCCTCGCTCTGCAGGTCATCCAGGGCTTGTTGATGAGCTTCCTGAAGGGCCTTCTTCTCTTTGGTTAGCTTGGCTATGATTTCATCTAGAACTGCCATTTCTTCAGTCAGATTCTTCACCTGTGAAGCAAACAAATTTGAGAAAAAAAATTATGCTTTTCCACCATCAATATCACTGTACAAGGACCACATGCATGAAGTCCTAAAACCTTATTTTCTGTGGCATGCTTCTCCTTCTCCACTTTAGCCAGAGTCAGTTCAAGATCGTCGATGTCTTTCTTGAGTTCAGAGCATTCATCCTCCAGCTTTCTCTTCTTAGCTGTGAGCTCAGCATTGATCTCTTCCTCATCCTCCAGTCTCTCTGTCAGCTCTTTTGTTTTGCCCTCCATTTGAATCTTATTTTTGATCAGCCCCTCACATCTTTCCTCAGCGTCACAGAGATTGTCTTGCTCCTGTTTACAATAAAGAGCTCATGGAGTTAGCAAACTTTCAGGTTTTCGTTTGTTTCCCTCCCACACCCTCCCCAAACACGTTTCAAACCTACCGCCTGCACTTGGAGTTGGAGATCGTTCTTCTCTTGGAGAAGAGTCACCATCTTCTCTTCAAGTTCTTTTTTTCGAGCTTCAGACTTGGCAAAAGCCTCTTTGAGCTTCAGGAACTCCTCTTTCATGTTAGCCATTTCTTTCTCTGCTTCAGCAGATCGCAACAATGGTTTGATCTTGAAATAAAGCTTCATCCAGGGCCAGTTCTTGACAGCCATAAAGGCACGCACATTCCACTGGATTACAAGCAAGGCATCCCTATCAGGAAAAAAACAACAAAACATTTGCTAAAATTGTAGTTTTAAATTGTAGTTTGTAAACTGTAAATTATTATAATTTTATAATATTATATTAATATATATATAATAAGATGAGAAAGCTGTTAGTAGTTACCTGCGTTCCACCATCTTCTGGTACTCCATTCTTGAAAGAAGCCCACGAGACCTGGCTTGGATTCCTGTGATGATTTTAGATAGTCGTTCATCTCGCATCTCCTCCAACTGACCTAATAGACCAGCTTTGAAAAACACCTGGAATTAAAAAAAAAGTTTAATAAGAAGTTTAATCTACTTTATCAGAACACATTTTTAAAAACATCTCAAAGAAAACTCTTACCTTAGTGTGTCCAAATCTGTACTGTTGAATATCTATATCAAGTGAAGCCAACAGTTTCTCAGCACTTTTCCTGCTATCTATGAACTGTCCTTCTGGGATTGCAGATGGGTTTAAGATGCGATATCTGCCAGAAAAAAAAACACAGTGCCTTACAGAACACCCCCAGATTTATCACTGGTGTTATCACAGTGCTGGGAATATTCAGTGCCTTACAGAACACCACCAAAGTTATCACTGGTGTTATCACAGTGCTGGGAATATTCAGTGCCTTTCAAAACACCACCAAAGTTATCACTGGTGTTATCACAGTGCTGGGAATATTCTCATACCTCTGTTTGAAATCTCCATACAGGATTCTGTTGGGAAAACCCTTTCTGCAGATCCGGATGCCCTCCAGAACACCATTGCAGCGCAGCTGGTGCATGACTAGAGGGTTGTCCATGGCTCCAGGAGTTTTAGTCTCATTGGGAATGATGCAGCGCACAAAGTGGGGATGCGTTGAACGCAAGTTTGTCATGAGCTTATTGAGATTCTCCTGTTAATGAAAACATTGGCATCGATGTTGGAGAGATCAACACAAAGGGATCGTTAACGCACGCGTCCAGGTTGCTGAGGTCCTGCACAAACCCTGTGAAGCGCCGACACTGTCTGAAAAGACGACCCCTTCTTCTTCTTCTCCTTTTTGCCATCACCCATCGCTGAAAAAAGAATGGAAAGAATGTGTCAGGTTTCAACGATACTTCATGTTAACGCATGGAGTCTGTCAGAGTGTCAGAGTGAAACCGTTTATCTGAACCAGGTCAGGCCACATGTTCCCATGTTGCCCCATATATTAATTTACCCGAATCTGCACTGGCGTAATTAGCGAACAGTAGGGACAGCAGTTTCAGTGATGATTTCTGGTAGAGCCCAACCACGGTCTCATTCAGCGGGTCCTTGTTCTTCACAAGCCAGTTGTTGATGTTGTAGTCCACAGTGCCAGCGTAGTGAACCAGAGCAAAGTGTGCTTCAGCTTTGCCCTTCACAATCCTTGGCTTCTGGAAGTTGCTGGATTTTCCCAGGTGGTTGTCATAGAGCTTGGCTTTGAATGTGGCATCAGTAGCTTTTGGGAACATGCATTCCTCTTCGAGGATGGACATGATACCCATTGGCTAACGAGTACATAAAAACAATTATACAAATACATAAATAATTTGAATGTCAGTGTAAATACTAAAATCTCTCCCAAGGAAAGCACAAAACAAACGAGTAAATCTGTACAACTGATAACTGACTCCTATGAGATTACCAATTACCTTCTCAATCAGGTCGATGCAGGCCTGCAGGTCCATGCCAAAGTCAATAAAGGTCCACTCTATACCTTCTTTCTTGTACTCTTCTTGCTCCAGCACAAACATGTGGTGATTAAAAAACTGCTGCAGTTTTTCATTTGTGAAATTAATGCAGAGTTGCTCGAAGGTGTTAAACTGTATATAAAAAAAGAAGGAATACATTTAGAACTTGTTTTGGTCTCTGGCAGAATGAGAGAGTTAAATTTAGACATTGTAAAACAATCAAGTTTAAGTCAGTGATGTTTTGTGTATATATATTTTAGCTGAACTAGACTGTGTTTTAAATTAACTGCAGGATTAGTTTAGTTGTTAGCAACTGTCACTACAGGCAGATTCAATTATTGAATTAAATAAATTAGATTTTATATAAAAAATTTTATCAAATGAATTTGAATGAATATCTAAAAATATATAAAAAATGATTAATGCATTATTAATACATTTTTTATAACATTCTAATTTGTCTTTAGTTTGCACTAATGGTCTTCACTGTGTTTTTTGTATGATTAATTATTTTGTATTAAAAGTACTATGATACAATCCTCCCCCCTAAAACATTTGTATATAAATATAGTCACAGACAGGTATGAAAATATAGAAAAATTAGCCATACAAATGATGGCCAGTAAAAAGGAGTTTTCAACGTCCAGCTAAGAGAGAACTTAGACGTTACAGTATGGTTGTGTCAAGTTAAAGAAAGCTTGTAGATTTAAAATGACATTTATTTTAAATTAACTTTAAATGCTTAAAACTACAAAATATGACATCGTATAGGTATAAAAAGATAAACGGGTACTGCCGTTTTATGTATTCAGGTACTCACGTCAAATATCTCGAAGCCGGCAATGTCGAGCACTCCAATGAAGTACTGACGTGGTTGTCGAGTTTCCAGGGACTGATTGATTCTCAAAACCATCCAGAGGAACATTTTCTCATACACAGCTTTGGACAGCGCACCAACTGCATAGTTCACCTGAGAGGACCAGTACCAATGCACTTCTGTCAAAACATTTCATTTTTTGTTTTTACTGAATTGGATTAATTTTCTAGTGATTGTTTTTTACCTGCTGGACATTTTGTCCTTTGGTGACCCATTCGTTTCCTACTTTTACTCGTGGGTGACACAAACCCTTGATCAGATCTGCAGAGTTCAGCCCCATCAGATAAGCAGCTTTGTCAGCATCTGCAAAATTATTCATATTTCTGTATTTAAACACAACACATAATAAAGAAAACTACCTGATATTGTCCTGATTTCAGTATTTAAATATAACACATAGAAACTAAATATTCTCTGATATTATTCAGATTTCTATAATATAACATCTAATGAAAATCTGCATATAAATATATCAATCAATAAAATTAGCAGATATTATTTACATTTCTGTATTTAAATATAACAGATAAGGAATGAGCTGATGTGATGATGTAATATTTCTGAATCTTTATTTCTGCACACCTTCTGTCCCATCTGATTCTGCTTGCTCTTCACGCTGTTTCTGCTTAAACTTCATGTTGCCGTAGTGCATGATGGCTCCAGTCAGCTTGTACACAGAGTTCTTTTCCTCCTGGGTGAAGCCCAGCACATCAAACGCATTCTACAAATGATTAAACAGCAAAACTGTTAGAGCCATGGAAGACCTGGATGCCTGAATAGAAAAAGAAACATTAAAATAAGTTAAAAAGTAGAGAATACAATCCATAAGTGATTATAGGTTCTTGGGTCCATGTGGATGCAATTTTCTGTCAAATGAGGTGTGGTAGGGTTAAGCAAATAAGTAAATCAGTTTACTTATGTAAGAGTAAACCGATGTAAAAATGTTAATCAATAGTTTATACCTTAAAACCCATTCACTAAATATTGACACGTGGGCAAATTTGAAATAAGGTTTAAAAAAGTATAAATAAAAGTATAAATCTTTTAAGTAGAACTTAAAACTTCAAAACTTGCACAGATTTATGGGAATAAAGTCATGAAACAAGGTGACAAGAAGTCGATAGATCAACTAGCAACAATAAAAAACGAAGTTATAACTAAGTTATACAAGTGTCTGTTCAGTCATGATCAAAACAAACAGTCATGTAAATACAGAATAACCCCAGAGCCAGAAACTTACATCAGTTGCCATTAATTCATCAGCATCATCAATAGAAGGAACTGTAGTCTCTCCCTGAGAGATGAAGGCATAATCATAGGGGTTTTGGGTCACCAGCAGCATCTCTATTGAGCAGAAAGAGGAGCCACCGATTCATTTTGACATACAGCCTGATTCAAATATTCTGTGTCCAAAAAATTATACTATGTACTAACCGAGTATCTCAGGTTTCTTGTTCGACAAGATTTGATAGAAAATATGATAGTCTCTCTCTGCTTTGAGCTGAAAGATGACTCGTGACTTCTCCAGAAGATCTTACAAGAACATAAAAAGAGCCGTGGTTCATAAAACATGTCCTTTTATGGTAAATACAAATATTTTAAAAACATGATGCATCTCCCTGTAAACTTCCCCTTCCAACTATTCAATAAATGCATAAATATACTAATAAATGCATAAATATGCTGGTAAATGATGGAATTTCTGATCTCTGATCTCTTTCTTAAGTATAAATCTTGGCTTCACGGGTTGTGTGAACAGAGCACACAAACACAGCACAGGTATGAAAGCATCCCACAGACAAATCACACAGCACAGGTGTGAAAGCATCCCACAGACAAATCACACAGCACAGGTGTGAAACCAAATGCTTGCATCTTTTTTTCTGGCTATAGTGCCACAGAGTCAGTTTATTTTA
>JAOXYF010000004.1:22416759-22449991 GCA_028565775.1 Sternarchorhynchus goeldii
CCACAGAGTCAGTTCGGTTACCACAGAGTCAGTTCATTTTACCACAGAGTCAGTTCATTTTACCACAGAGTCAGTTCGGTTACCACAGAGTCAGTTCATTTTAACACAGAGTCAGTTCGGTTACCACAGAGTCAGTTCATTTTAACACAGAGTCAGTTCATTTTACCACAGAGTCAGTTCGGTTACCACAGAGTCAGTTCATTTTACCACAGAGTCAGTTCATTTTACCACAGAGTCAGTTCATTTTACCACAGAGTCAATTCGGTTACCACAGAGTCAGTTCATTTTACCACAGAGTCAGTTCATTTTACCACAGAGTCAGTTCAGTTACCGTATTTTTTTTTTTTTTACAGCATCAATAGACAAAATCTGAATCAGTTTAAAAAGCGTAAGAAATAACTCACATGTTTCAATGTCAGCTGATGCCAGTTTTCCTCTGGTATCAAAGTGAATTCGGATGAATTTACCCTGAGGGGAAAAGACTTTTGAGGTTTTTTAGGTGACAGCACTAAGACATTTTACAATAACTGTGAAGTGCTCATGCATTAGTACATATTTTTGACCATTTTCTTACAAATCTTGAGGAGTTGTCATTTCTTATTGTCTTGGCATTGCCAAACGCCTCCAGTGCAGGATTAGCTTGGATGATTTGATCCTCCAAAGTTCCCTGAAAACAACAGATTTATAAAAATATGTCAAAGTTACATCAAATTATACAATGAAATGAATTTTCTTCATTATGGGAGTAAATCAAAACCTTGTTTTGAACAATGTCCTTCTTTGCACCACTGGCCGCTATGCTGGCGAAGTACTGGATCACTCTCTTAGTGTTGACCGTTTTCCCTGCTCCTGACTCTCCACTAAAACAGTATGGGACATCGGCCACAGTTCATAAATCAGTCTAATTATCACTCTAATTATCACTAATTTGTCAAATGTGGTTATACTGTGGTAACGTTGTGGTTCTACTGTGGTTCTACTGTAGTTATGTTGTGGTTATACTGTGGTTAAACTGTGGTTATACTGTGGTTATGTTGTGGTTATACTGTGGTTAAACTGTGGTTATACTGTGGTTATACTGTGATTATGCTGTGGTTATACTGTAGTTATGCTGCAGTGATATTAGGGTCAGGGTGGTTATGCTGTGGTTTGGTAGAAACTTACGTGATTAGGATTGACTGGTTTTCACGATCTACACATAAAAAAGAATTGTATTATACACTACAATAACACAATATCATATATTAAATTGTATTGTAATAATCATTATGCACAATTGTACATCATTGTACATTTTGTCCAATTCTACGTAATTAAATATTACTTAAAGAGAAATTGTAAAAATGATCAAATTGTGTATTTTTGTTTAACTGAAGTGCCATATTTGAGAAGTGCTTTCACTTTTGACTGCAAAGGATCTGTTTCAATAACAGATCTAATTATGAAGAGAGACTGCAGCTACGCATCACCTACACACTACAACTACAACTATGTAATACCTACAAACAGATTTGAAAATCACCTCTTGAATAGAGGAGTTGTCAGAGTAACATGGGGCACCTAACAAAGTCCTAAAACAGTAAGTGATCAAATATGAGGAATGCAGATCACAAAACAAGGAGGATGATCTACTGCATCATGGATACATGACAATGTAAAAATGTCTATCAGCTCAACAGTTGAGTTGTATGCAAATATTGATATTTATTGTATGCAAATTTTTATGAGAGGGCTATTCACTGCATAAGTTAATAATTTCATAACTGCATAATAATTTCTGTATTTTGCATATTTACCTGCTAACATGTACTGATAGGCGTTATCAGAGATCGAGAAGATGTGAGGAGGGGCTTCACTGCGCTTCTTGCCCCGGTAGGCTACGACCACTTCCTGGTTATATACCGGCAACCACTTGTAGGGGTTAACGGTGACACAGAACAGCCCAGAATAGGTCTAGAGAAAAAAAGATACTCACAGCGTTAGCTTCTGTTACCTAGCAACAGAAAAAAAAGGTTCTGGGGGTTTCTAGTAAGTGCATAGACTCACGTATATCATCCATGCTGCGTAGCGCTCTTTGAGGTTGAACAGCACGGCGGGTTCGTGAAGGAACGTCAGCATCGCCATGTCTTCGATCTTGTCAAACTTGGGCGGATTCTGTTGCAGAACCAGGCTGTCCTTGCAGGTCAATGTCTGAAAAGTTAGTGAGAGACATTTTAACGTGACATCTTAGTGAGAGATATTTTAACCTAATCTTTCTCCCGACATTTTATAAAAGATGTATCATGAGGATAGTATTCAGTGATGCGGTTATCAGTGTTTCAAACAGACGTATAGAAAGAAATGTTTTATTTTTACGTTTTTTTCTCTTGTGCTGCTTTCACATCCAAATCCAAAAGAACTTTAATTTATAGATGATGCGCATGAAACTTTACATATGAAATGAAATAAAATATCAATATAAAAACACGCGCAAGAGACCACCGTTTCCTGACTGACCTTCCCTGATTCTGTCTCCACGGTCACTTTGTCTCCTTCACGGCTGGTTACAGTGGCCTTAACGAACTCCTCCACGGCATCAGGAACGAAGCATTCCTTCTTCATGTCGAACAGACGCGTCTGCGCTTCCAGACGTTCCCTCTCAGACTTGCGCAAGTATGGAGCTGCAACCCCAAACACGGACATCTCTGCGTCTCCCATGGTTCTTCTCTGAGAATTTACAGGAAAATAGTACATCATTTTAAGATGTCACAACTGAAATAGTGACACACACACACACACACAAACGCATACATATATATATTTGTGTGTGTGTGTATGCATGTATTTCAGAAGCATCTCAGCTTAAACGTACCTGTGTTTATGCCTTACTGGAAGAAGAACAGAATGGAAGTACCAGTGATTTTAAGCCTGAAATAGAAAGATGTCAAACACAGTTCAGATAAACTCCACACACCCTCACACAACACTGAAATGGTCTGAAACTAGAACTTCTGGGGAACGTATGCAGTGAAAGCTCACACAATACCCGGTCAAACGTAGCAGCTGAATTGTACTGAACAATAGTAGAGAGCTCATATATAGCCTCTACCACCCTCACCCTATAAGGTCACAGCTGTGCTATTAGACCTCCCAGAGTCTCAAGCATCACTGTATGTTTCACCACTCACAGGTGCCATTTTGGGGGTTTGAGCTGTCAGCCAAGAATGTCGCTTATCTGTTTTATGTCACATCACCTCACATCCTCAGCCTCTGATTCTTTAACCCTTCATGTGACAGAAATGTTTATTTAGTAGTCAAAAAATTATGTCTGTCTTTTTTTTTTAATACGCCTTGGTTTCATTACTGGAAAACAGCAGGTACCTGTTTTGGGTATTGCAGGTCCCCAAAAAAAGGAAAAGCTGTTGATTGGCTCCTGGACTCCTGAGCAGCACAGGACTTTACTGCAGAGATGTCCAGGATGCACATCACAAAGCACTCCAAGAGTAATGTGCGATGAGTTCCTGTTGAAGGAGGTTCAGGATATACCGACACACAGCTCATCCTCTGTTAGCACTGCATGTGCTTCTGACCTATAACGGTACAGTGTAACATTTAGATTCAAAAGGTTTGCTCTCTTTTCAATAAGTTTAAAAGACACATTTTATTTCCTGTGTCATCATTTTACTGCAGTGCAGGCAGCTGTTAGCTTGTACTGTTAGCTTACTGCTGCGTTGTTAAGACTTTTTTCCAGCAAGCAGTTGTGTAATGTCCTATAGTGATTACATCAGTTGAGATGTATTCCTGTCTGATCCACAGCCCTCAGTAGTCTGTACATAATATATCCCATGAGTAGAATAATTTCTGCATACTTATATAAGCTTTATACTAAATGACCATCTCACAGTTTAAACTTTATAAAAGTCAGTGTAGCAGTTTAACTGTATCTGTATCAGTATGAATTCACCACAGCTGACACCAGTACAGGAGCCGAAGTCCCAGTCTTCTACTCCGGTCTGCCAGTGTGAATTCTTTATAATGAACTGATTTCAGAAGCTCTTTGTTTAAGCATGACTTCCCGTAACCTTAACCTCCACAACATTAATAACTATCATTTCATTGTGTCCCTATTTCAGTCTATTCCCATGAGTGCTGTTGTTCTGGATCACTTCTCCTAGGTGAAAAAATTAAAACAATAACAAATAAACACCATGTGCACTGGACATGATCTGGTCGCCTCTTCCTGCACTAATTGCAGTGGGTATTTAAAATAGGAAACTTCCTTAAAAGCCCTTGGTGTGTTATGCAGTGATATGGTGGCACTCTGGAGTGATGATGGTTCTTATCGGGTTATCAGGAGAGGTGTGCACTCCACTGACCCCACAGCACTCATTACTCATCCACCCGAGAGGCTTTTCAACACACTTTATGAGCCTGCATGTTCCGGGCGGATAATTTTGGCTGAGTAGTAGCACTTTCCTTTAAGTTGCCTTTAATATTCAAGATCAGTTCTAAGTCAAAAAAAGAAAAAAATGTATACAAACATCTAAATGTCTGCTGCAGCTATGGATATGAACAGAAAACAAGCGGAGGGAGAAAAACATCAAAAGAACAGCTGAAGGATCAATAAGAGTGATTGATCTAAAAAAACACCTGAAGGATCAATAAGAGTGATTGATCTAAAAACACCCAAAGGATCAATAAGAGTGATTGATCTAAAAAAACACCTGAAGGATCAATAAGAGTGATCTAAAAAAAACACCTGAAGGATCAATAAGAGTGATTGATCTAAAAAAAACACCTGAAGGATCAATAAGAGTGATTGATCTAAAAAAACACCTGAAGGATCAATAAGAGTGATTCATCTAAAAACACCCAATGGATCAATAAGAGTGATTGATTTCACTTCACCAGCTCTGCACCTCACTGTTTTTGCACATGTAGTTTTGTCCCAAACCGAGCTTGTATACAACCCAAGATTACAACTGTAAGTTGACCACAGTTATTATGATCACAGTGGTTGTAACAGTGTGCAGAAGTATTACTAGAGACTACGACCCCTAACAGTGCAACTCTAGCAATAGACATCAGTGTAATTTTGAGTAAAAGAGGGTACAGCATTGCTGAGTTCATCTCCGAGGACAATCCCTTCACAAAATAAAAAAATACACCATTCATTCTTATTTGGATTTCAGATTCTATTTCAGCATTCCATTGCCAGTTCTCATAGCACCTTAATGCGCTGCTTCTCTATAATCTGGGTACAGTGAGAGACAGGAATATTTGGTAAGTGGTTGTTGACAACTTTATGCACTTGGTAACCGTGTGCCAGAATAATTCAGGAGACAAGCAGCTGGCATGCATGAGTCACATGATGTCTCTGCATTCTTCCTACCACACGCTGATTTATACACAATGCATTGAATCCCATTGTTCACAAACATGCTCATTCCAGTGGATACAACATGTTGTTGTAATTCAAAGGAACGGTGTAACAGGGCACGTCCAGGGCTACTCATTTCAGAGAATGAACATAAGGATATTTTGAACATCCTGATGAAGTTCAGTGACATTAGTGCTTTGTGTTGGTCGTATTTATTTCATTACTAGGTGAGGCACAGCTTTGAAAAAGAACATTTCACTATTGTAATGATAGATACAGGGTTAGATAAAGGACATGTTATTGCCTGAGCTTATAATGAAGCTTATACTGTGTAATCAAAGCTGGCTATGGTTCTATCAGACCGCTCTGACCAACTCCAAATATATTACGGTTGACTTAAAAAAGGAATGATTTGTAGTAATAATACACTTTAAAACGCAATTCTGTAGTATCTATTAGATTTGATATATTTCATAAGATATTTTAGGATGCAGTGTAATCTGGTCTGTCGTTCCTTCATTGTGGTGGTGAGATTAGCCTGCGTTCATGGCTCTGTGAGAGTATCGTGGGACCCAGATGCTATTCCAGTCTGACAGGACGATGGAACACAGGCCTCTGTGTAGCTGTCTGAGCTGGACCTGTCGATCGCTCATCTATAAGAACACGTTTTCATAGGGCTATTCAAAACAACCACGATCAGCCATTCATGGGTGGGGTCTTCTGTGAATGGTCTTCTGTGAATGGTCTTCTGTGAGGTCAAATGAATGGAACTAAAGTTTCTCCTACTTCCTTACTGCTTAAGCTAATAAAAAAACAGACTGGGTGGAAACAAATTGAGTGAAATCTTCTGTCCTAACCACGGCACCCCTCACAGAACCTGTTAGGCTTGTTGATAGTTATTTTAATATTGTATATTTCTGATCAGATTTTATTTTTGAAGAACCTGGGCAATGTAAATGAGAAAAGCTGAACTGACACTGAAATACCACTGCATAAAGACTAAGATACAAAACACATTTTGTCTATTAGTCTATAAAAATATATTATTACTGTTAAGCATGTTCACATTTTTAACTTTCCATTATCATAACCATCTATGACGCCTTCAGAGCAAATCAAACAGGATAGAAGTTCCACTCCAAGTGCTGAAACGATGGCATGCGAGTTAATAAACAAACTCATGTTAAGATGCCCACTGCCACAGGTGGCACAGGTGGGTACATCAGTGAAGAACACTCCAGACTGGAAGGTAATTACAGTGTTCAACTTTATTTAGATCTCACTGAAATGATCAAAGTTCAAATCACTTATTAACACCAAAACCATCTTACCCTGCAAAACATATACATGTTGGGAAAAGAACAGTTCAGTTCAATTCAATTTATTTGGAAACAGCCATATTAAAAAATACAGTTAATTGATTTTTAGTTAATAGATTTATCCCAGTTTACTGTGCCCAATCACAAGTTTAAATAATACCCTTTACATAAATTAAGATAATTATAATAACCAAAAAGATGACTTCATAAAACAACTTTAAATCCTTTAAAACATTAAACACACATCAAACCATTGCAATATGACTGTATGAAAAGAAGACACACTAATATTAAAAGGGAGTTCCACCAATTTTTTTAAATGTCTGCATAATTTCTTTGAAACAACATTCAGATATTTTTGGCCCTAGAAACTCATTCTAGACTCATGCAGCGAGAGGAGCATTTAAGTGCTTGGTGCCTCCCAGAAAAGCTGCAGTAGCAGAGAGTAATAAATACAAGGTCTGAAGCCTCAGAGAAACTTTGCTTACCATAATTTAGTGATAAGGGTTAGACCTACAATATAGAGTATATACAGCTTTTGTATATGCTAATACATACATGGTGTTGTAAGCAATGGTTCCCAAAGAATATTTATTTTTATAGATTTATCACTAAGCTGCTCTTGCACTGTAAATGTTTTGACCCTTGGTTACCATCACAACGACCTTTAAAACCTATATTATCCTGAACATCCTGTGGTGAAATTCTAATGTAATTCTTCATGTAAAAACAGCAGTGTTGGGGTAGTTACTCAAATAAGTTAAATTAAATCACCTCCCTCTATTTTACACTTTATTGTCTGGCAAATGTAGTCATGCAACTCTTTACTTACAGGTTTCTCTTCAATAAATCTGAACCAACTGGAACACCTGGTGATGACAAGCAATAATCCTTCTGGCCGTCCAGAACCAGTAAAACCCAGTCAGCTTCACTTAGACACCAGACTTTATAACACTGTCTCTATTTGGACACTTTGACAGATTTCTTGTCAAGCTTACAGTGTAACATTATTCCATCCTTCTGTGTATCTTTATCTCACAGTAACATATTAATCTTTAGGTGCTATGGATTCAAAAACTGCTCCAGCCACAGTTCTCATTCAACCAGTAGTGGATTGTGATGGAATGCACCCGAAGAAGAGGTTTGGCAGCTTACAGATGTTAACGATTTTTTCCAAACATTCGATGTAATTAATGTTATACACTTAGTAACGTGAAACAACACAAAATAACTGAATTCTAATTCAGGAACTGCTGTTCCATTGCTGGTCAAACGAACCATTTACATTTACAGCATTTGGCTGGACTAAACCAGCACAATTAAACCTCAAAAAAATGTATGGGTACAGGTTATGGGTATAAGTTATAGGTATAGGTTATGGGTATAGGTTATGGGTATAAGTTATGGGTATAGGTTATGGGTATAAGTTATGGGTATAGGTTATGGGTATAGGTTATGGGTATAGGTTATGGGTATAGGTTATGGGTATAGGTTACAGGCTAGCAGCAGGGCTTGGGGATCTACAGTTAGGAACAGGGGGTTAGGATTATCCTGGGTTAGGCCTGGAGTTATAGTTAGAAAGAGAGGGAACCTAGCTAAAATATCTGGGATGGGACTTTGCATAACATGAGACGCAGTGAGTGATTACAATGGACAGATGTGTATACCCTCAACCATACAGTGCAGCTTGTTTATAGATTGCATAGTTTGGGTGCTATTTAGCAAGTAAGCATTTCCTCTTATACTACAGAGTGAGCTCATATTTCACCTAGTGGCAGAAATGGGTATTACAGGCATTACAATCCCGGCACATAGAACATGGAAAAGCAGCACTTAAAACCACTGCTGAGGATTCAACTGTAATGTGATGACAAGAATTTAATGCACTAAACTGTACACTTTATGTACAGAGAATAAGATAAAATATCACTTTGTGCAGTATTACCCCAACAGTGCACACTAGTGTTTGGTAAGACTTGGCAAGCAGCTGAACCACCATGAGTGGAACAGCAGCAGGTACTGGGCCTTCTGTATTTCTACATTTTATCTACAATGTAATTCAGGACCAGATGCCAGTCTGACAGTGAGCGCCTACTGGGTGGAGCTACTGGGTGGAGCTGAGGACTCGACAGCTGCAGGGTTGATTAACAGAGAGGAGATTTCCACAGAGGGGATGAAGGACTCAGCAGACGAGACTGAGGAATTTAACAAAAAATCAGGATCAACCTTGAGCATGCTGTGACCAGAGGGAAGAACTTGTGGGTCTGGGTGAGAAAAGGCAACTGATAAAGGAGAGACGTCTTTCGCTGGTCCTGGTTGCTCCGGTAACGCTGGTCCTGGTCCTGACTGCTCCGGTAACGCTGGTCCTGGTCCTGACTGCTCCGGTAACGCTGGTCCTGGTCCTGACTGCTCCGGTAACGCTGGTCCTGGTCCTGGCTGCTCTGGTAATGTGTAGGCGGGACTCTCTCTGTCCTGATCCTCTGATCCATTGGTTTGCTGAGCTGATACTGATAAGGGCTCATGAAGGAGATCTTCTGCAGATAAACAGCTTGTTTCACACAGTGCTTCATACAGATGACTGTAGCTTATAATGAACTCATCACTAGTGCAGACATGCATCTCACTTCTCTCTCAGCAGTCCAGACTTACCAACATCCAGCGTCTGGTCACCCAGCGGGTGGCAAAGATCCAGCATCGGCTCCTCCCCTTCTTGTCTGGCCACTGATGTGTTTCTTATGTCAATGGATGAGAGATCCAGCTTCTCAGCAACGTCAAAATTCATCAATGCCTCTAACTCACTTGAAATACCTGAAGGACACACAAAATATCCGAGACATTTTGATGAACTTGAAGGGAAAATGTCGTTCTTCAGTGCAATCGTCTACTGAAGGGAAAATATAAGGTACTTGGGGGAAACTGCTGTAAGAAATCTTGACTATCTTACTGTTGCTGGTTGTCATTTTTAAACTGTTATTTAACACCCCCCCCAACCAGATTTAATCAAATTTAAGTGATGATGATTATTGTTATTATTATTATTATTAATAATACATTTAAGCTAGTTCTAAGAACACACTACCTACTGACCACACTGTCATATGCATCCGTCTATGTCATGTTTTTTTTCTCCCAATCTCCACAGATCTGTGGTTCTCCAACGATGGTTCTGCGATCATCTCCTACCTGGATCCATGACTCTGCGGATGGGTGGTGGCAGCGTGGTGTTTAGGTCTCCAGTGTCCTCACTCACCAGCCGATCTGCCGCTGTCATTAAGGACGCCTAAAAAGAAACACGACATCACTGAAACTTCACACACACCTCACGTACACATCTAATGATGTATGTCTGAACCACATTTCTCCTCACATCAGTAACCTACTTCGGTGTGTCTGTGCATGGGTAGTTCTTCGGTATTGCAGTCTTCTGTGCAAGGGGTGTGACTAACTGTATTAGGTTTTGGACTGTGGGGATGAGCGGGGATTCGATGCAAATAGCCATATCCAATTCCACAACCAAGGCTTGAAAGCATGAAATAAAACAGGTTAAGAGGTTTCTGCAGAACTTGTTGATGTGAAAAGCTGTACTGTATTATTCAATCCAGATGTCCTTACCTGCCCTCTCCACCCCAGGCGCCGTTGGGCGTTACTGTCACCTCCCTGCACATGTCTGTCTCTGTGTTGTAGACGAGAAGCTTCAGCGACTTCCCTTCATGTGCTTCAATCAGTGAAAAGAAGTCCTCTGACTGATGAGATATGAATGTCAACAGTGCATGTCATAAAAGAAACATGAAGAGCACAAACTGAATTAATTTCACACCACCTTCATAAAACTGAATTAATTCAGGCAGTTTTGGGCCTCATCTGCTGTCAGTCTGGGTCTAACAGACTGGTACGAGGGACAGGTAAGAGGGACAGGTACGAGGGACAGGTACGAGGGACAGGTACGAGGGACAGGTAAGAGGGACAGGTACAAGGGACAGGTACGAGGGACAGGTAGGAGGGCACACTCATAAGTCACTAAAACAATGCCATTAAATGGAATTTAAATATATAGTAACATGAGCAAAGAAGGGGAAATAAAATTGATATGATGCCATATTCAACATAAAGGTTTACTTACATCTTGCAAAACCTGATCTGCTCCAACAATAAAGTCTGAATATGCCTGAAGTCCTGCCAGTGCAGCCGGTGAATTGGTCTCCACGTTCTCAGAAGGAGAAAAGCCAGAACATAAACATCTGATCGACCATGGTGCTTGTAAACAGGGTGACGAGAGAAGAGACTCACAAGAACATGCCAGACATTTTCGTTGGCTCCCTGGAAGCTGCAGAAGCGAACGCTGGCTCCCAGCAGACCCTGACCACCCCACATGTTGCTGGGGACAACCTGCAACTCCCGGAGCTTCATGCTCTTGGTGCTGAAAACCTCCATCTTCACTGCCTTCTCCACATTAGCCTTGAGGAGATCCTTGAGCATGTCATTGTCCTGATTCTGTTTGGCAGGCAGGGATGGTTTTGTTACTACACAGGGAAAGTGACCAGCATTTTAATAATCTATCCTAATGATGTATTATGACAGTGCTTTCAACCCAGTCCTGGGAGCCTACGACACTGCTCCAGGTTTTCACTCTGCCCAGGTTCCTAACACATTAGGTTAGAGCAAAAAACCTGGAACCGTCTTGTGGACCCCCCCCCCCAAGGACTGGGTTGGGAAATACTGCATTATGAGAATGTCAGGTGCTACAGTCAATCTAAGAAGAAGAGACAAACCCAAAGACACATCAGGATCAGGATACATATAAAAGACACCTTTTATATGTAAAGGAAGACTGTACAAGACACTTAGAAGACTCAAGACAATATAAGAATAAAATGTATGAACTTACTAGGCGAGTATTACCAAGGGACACAATGAAATCAAAAAACGGTTCCAGGCCAGCTTTTTGCGCCGGCGAGTTCTCTTCAATCTATCAGGTAACAAAACAACAGTGAGACATTTGTTGGAAAAACAGCAGGCAAACAGACACAAGAGGTTGAAATAAACACCCCCTCCCCGTGAACTAATTACACCAACCACTGAAAAGCTCTTTAAAATGGATGTAAACTATAAGGTTTCTACTATATAGAAAACCCCTAACATCATTGGATTGTAGAAAATCTCTCATTGCTACATGAACTGCATGAACTGAAATGACTCAATGACAACTAGGCTTGACAGTCACTTGTCAATGAATTCCTAGTCAAATTTGTGATGCCTTTATAAAATTATTTTGATGGATATGGTGTAAGAACTGTTTTAAAACATGGAGTCAGACCTGTAAACACTTCTACAAGTGTTCTAAGCTTCATTTTAAATGTTTACTCAAATAAGCTTAACTGTAAGTAGGAGTTTAATAATTTGAACTGTAAACATTCTGATTTGAATAAGCATTTTTAGTAGAATATAATTGTTTCAGTTACAGACTTCATCAGTAAGAAAACACGAGAACACAATATCTGCAGTAGGATAAGACCCAGAACTGCCTTGACACCTGGTTTATTACCCCCCCCGACCACCTGCTCGCGCATTCAGTCCACGCGAATTCTTCCCCTACGAGACTAGGAGCACGTGACCAAAACCAATCACGGCAACATCTTCTCAACTGTCAAAAGTACCGACTATCACAACGATGCACCGTAATCTGTGACCCCTGCACCGACGCCGTTTACGTTTTCGAGTGCTGTCTTAGCGTATCTTTTGAGTGCACTACCTAGCTAGCTCTGTAGTACTTTGTCCAGCGCATTCTGCTAGCCTCCCTGCCAGCTAACTAGCTAACAACAAGCTAAGCTTTTTTCCCCTCAAAGATACGTCGAGAAGAACAACACTTCCAGAATAGCTAAGTACCGCCACTACTAACAAGAAGTTATGTTGTTATTACCCCATGAACATGATAGCCATTAGTCCCACCATCTGGGGCACTAGCACTCTGCGTTAAGCCCATTGAAACCAGGAAAGGATTTGTAAAGTCCACGACTTTCCTGAACTTTGACCTCCCATGATTCACACGGAAGTCCGGTTCTCGGTTTGGTTGTTGCGCTGGTGTTGGTATATTCTTATATAGTGCGACATATTTTATTGTCAGGGCATTAAGAAACTTAAAGGAAACACAAATAAAATAAAACATATTGTAGGTTATGAGGGTATGTTTAGATTGACTTTTATCTGTGTTTTATCAGTATACTTTACACGTTCAGTTTTCTCAAACATTTGCATGCACTGAAACTTTTACTAATTGTAAACGTTTCTTTGAATATTTTTGTTTATTATTTTGAGGTTCTTTTTTAGTTCTTTTTTTATGAATAACGTATTTACCAAGAATAAAAAGGTGAGGTATATAGCAGATGCCATTTATACAGTCACTGTATAATCAATGATCAAAATTGAGTTGATAAGCTATATCTTATAAAATAAATATTAGATAAATATTTAATATGTTTTTACTACAAGTACTTTGTACTAGATGTACTACAAAGGTAGAACCTACAGGTATGATGGATTACTTTATTTTAATGATAAATAATCCAGCTATTAATCTTCTCATAATGATGGTAAATATTAAATACAAAAATGCTAATTGTCTAAAGATAAATAATGCATTTTTAAATTGTAAATTGGTACTCCTACTTCTTGAATTAAAAAAGTTCAAAAGCGGTTTAAACATTAAACATTTGTGCAGAACTGAATATATTATGAAATACCTATGTAGGCTAGATATAGTCTCACATTATAGCTTTTTATAGTCTTTAATTTTTATGTATAAATGTAATTTTTGTTTTCATGTTTCTTGATACATATACTGTGCATGATATGTTAATGACTGCATGTATTCAGCTTCTTTGTTTACTCTCACTGAAGTTCAAAACATCTGGCTATCTCTCCCCTGCGGTTGCTTTTATCAAACACTGCTTAATACAATTTCATGTATTTTCTTCTATGTTGAGATGTGTCAGAAAAGCAAAATAAAATGTCTGACTGGCAGGTGCAATAGTAGTAGCTAAACTTATTGATGGCAATTGATGGTTTGACCTTTTTAAATCAAGGAGAAACAGCTGCAGCAAATACCAGTATTGGTGTGTTCATACACAAGCTGGTTCAAACAGGCTTTAAAACAGTTCCGTCTGTTAATGCATGTATAACACTGAATTCGTCATTGCTCTGAGTTTCTTCAGAAGTCCATTGTTCCTCTTCTCTATACTTCTCTATACTTTTCAATCTATACTCCTTGTACTCTCCAATCTATACTACATGTTAAAAGCAAGACCGGCAGTTCAGTGGTGATACTGCAACCCATGTTTATTGACCAAAATCCACCGGATTAACGTTTGAAAGGCAGATGCCAGTCACCTGCTTTGGTGGGAGGGGCATGGAGTAGGTGTGGTTAAATGAGGAACTCTGACCAGGGCGTCAGACTCCTGTGAGTCTGTAAAGCTGAAGCCCAGAACGAGTGCAGAGGAACCGCAGGAAAAGAATACTCAACGCAACTCATCTCACACGTAAATAAAATCTTTCTTACTTCACTTTTATTTGTTAGATGATGCATACAGTCCTCGTTTTAACTGGTTACTCTTTTATCTCCATGCTGTTATGCTGTTATCATGTAAGATATGTACAGTACTATATTGTAGCTGTGGTGAGAATGTTTTATATGTATAAAGTGCCATAAAGTCCATTAATACAGTCCAAGGTCAGTACAAAAAAAGTCATGTGAAAAAAGTGTCACCAAGATGCTTTTTAAGGCTTAAGGCTGAATTAGACATTAAACTGATTCCTCTGACAGAAAAGGCATTAAACATTAACAGAGTCACATGAAAGTTGGAGTGACATGCAGGTGTCCAGATTATGTGCCATTATGATTGTTTTTTTCCCCTCCTAAATACATCTTAATCACTGATTATATTTAGATAGGTATTTAAATACATCTTAATCACTGATTATATTTAGATAGGTATTTAAATACATCTTAATCACTGATTATAGGTATTTTCCTAAAAATGAAAACAAAAATGCCATTGTGGCCTAATATTAATATACAATATACATTTAAATATTTTAGTATGTGAGGATATAGTAAGATAACAGATGCAAAAACAATGTAATAATAGAATAACAATGTATCTGTTAACACAGGCACCAATGTATCTGTAACAATGTATCTGTTAACACAGGCACCATTAGTAATAATAAGTTCTTGTATTGTCAAAGACAGTAATTTGTATCAGGTTACCTTGGTATCCAATTATATAACAATCTAAGAAGTCAAGTCTTGTGTCTGAAGTATTAAGTCATATGTGTAAAGTATTAAAGCAAACCTTTTAAAATCCACTTATGTTTGATCTTTTTTAATTAGATTATTTGTTTTATTTTTTTAACAAGAGAAACACGAGTTATTGTGCTAATATTTATTTGCATTAGTGTAGTTATATTATGCGTTATATTGTGGTTTTAGCATTGGAGAAAAGAGTTCTGCAAAACATTGGTCTAATAGAAGTCCAAATTAATCTGAGAATTTCCATTTGTTCAAAAAAGCGTTCTGGTGTGTGAGTGTGTGTTAGAAGCTAACTATCTGAGATGTAACACAGCAGAGGAGCTGTGTGTGTATGAGTTGTTATGTATGATATGATGTGGCAGGGTGTAAATAGCCTATGGGGTGAGAGTTTGAGAATCACAGTGTCCTCTGTTAATTGCACCCTTCTCCTCATCAGGACTCATATCCAACATGCACTGATGGTTATTCATCATCACCACTGAGATGAACAGCAGCCTGAGAAGAACCCAGTCCCTGAAGAACATCCCTGGGACTCAGTCATCACCATTTTATGTCCCCCTCCTGGACAGAAGAAAGACTGTTTCCCAGCTTGTGAAACAGTAATTGGGAGGAGTAAATGTGAAGTCGTTCAGAGGATCCCAGTCCAGTTTTGCACAATATTACTAATTAGATTCTGTTTCAATTCCCTGCACATTTGTACAAATACTAAAGCAAAACCATGTCCTTCAGAAACCTCTCTCAGGTTCATGGACTGATTACATGACTCACATCTTTGTAGATAATAATAATAATAATAATAATAATAATAATAATAATAATAATAATAATAATAATAATAATAATAAATATTATATATTGTTTTAAATAATAATAATAATAAATATTATATATATTGTTTTAAATAATATTAATGATAATATTAATACTTATTATTATTATTATTATTATTATTATTATTATTATTATTAATGTGGACTGACTGAAGGTCCTCTGAAAGTCTATGTTTGTCTGATATTCAAATGTATTTAGTTGTTGTACCATGGAATTATATGCTAAATACTGTCATTTTCACAGGTACCAGAGCTGCACAGAGCTCAGAGATGTGGGCACAGAAGAGGGCTGGTTAAAGGTATAATGAACACTAATGAATGAATCTTGTAGGCTTTTAGTATACTGTATAGTCTTTATCTTAATATCTTTTAGTATACTGTATAGTCTTTATCTTAATATCTTTTAGTATACTGTATAGTCTTTATCTTAGGATGTTTATGCCTGTTTTATAGTTTATACATTATGCATTTATACTTATAGTTAACTAACCAGAATTATAGAGTGTCACACCATTTTGACAAATGTAGTGATTTCTGTTCCCTTGTTCCACAGTCACCTGTACAATTTAGGAAAAAACACAATGAGATCAGTGGAAGTGAGCAAAGTTCTGCATGGAGAAGTCACGCACCTTCAGGGTCTGGGGGTCGCCCCGGGACTTCAGGGTCTGGGGGTCGCCCTGGGGCTTTAGAGATCTCCTCTCTGAACAGGAGTCGTTCCATGGATGTCCTGTGGCTCAGAGACCTGCAGGGGACCAGTGCTTTGAGAGCTTGGTTTGAGGCTGAGGCCAACCTGCAGAGATGCTCCACCAGCCCAAGGATCAGTGCCAGACCGCAGGACAAACACAGCCTGATAAGACAAACCACCCCAGCAAGCCGAGACACTGTAAGAGGAGCACAGAGAGGCCACCCATGGACAGACACTCCAGCTAAAAAGGACAACATTACTCAGGTATTTTATTCATTTGTATTTATTTAATATCAGATATTTTAATTAAAGCATTTTATTATTGATCACGCATTTTGTGCCATTGTCTGTTTTAGACTCTCATACCAAATTCACAGAGAATGTAATATAGATATTGTGCTTCAAATGTGAACCTTTCCAAATATGTTGTTATTTCAGGAGAGGGGCGTCACTTCTAAAACAGAAAGGAGGATAACCAAAGCTTCGAAATCGCTGAGCAAAAGTTTAGAGCATCTCAGCGGTGAGTGATCAAAGAGTTTAAGAAATACTACTAACATATTAATGAAATATTTAGAAAATTCCAACTCATTAACATTAACCCTAATTTACTGAAGTTACTGGGTAATAGAACACATAATATATTAGTGTACCTGGTGCACAAGCACCTCCATCTCACCTTCAACAAACATTAACACATCTGATTATCACAGTTTATTAACTCCGCTATGTATAGCTGAATAGCACAGCTGATTAGCACAGCTAAGCACAGCTGATTTAAAGGTGGTGCAGGGCATGAAATCACAAAGGTGCACTACAACTCAAAATGTAGGTGGCAGTAGATCAGTTTACCCCAGTCTGAATAGTAAAGTCTCTGTTTCACCAGTCTCCACGCCAACCTCAACGCCAGCCTCCAGGCTAATCTCCACGCCAACCTCCACGCCAGCCTCCAGGCTAATCTCCACGCCAACCTCCACGCCAGCCTCCAGGCTAACCTCCACTACAGTCTCCGTCCCCAGCGTGAAGACCCGCTCAGCTCTCTACCTGTCAAAGTTAGGAGCTGCGGACGCCTCAGGACCCACCATACAGGAAGTAAGTGTCCACTATTTTAACCATTTCCTCGGAAGAGCAGTTCTGAAAAGTGCGTGGTATCTACTATTGCAGTGTATAGCACTTTAACACAGCACCAGTCTGAGTATACCTACACTGAACCCATTCCAGGCTGTTCATCTATGTACTTTGTAGTTTATGTAGTTCACAATAACTGTAACCAGATTTAATCCAGGAAAGACATAAGGAACCTGAAGCATAATCCAGTCACTGGAATGAGAATAATATTGCATGAACTTCATAAAGGATCTACATTCTTTATACCTGTACAGAATTTTTGGTTGTTTTCCCAGGACCCGTCGAACTCCAACCAGGTGTGTACTGCCTGTTGTACTCAGGTTTATCCCATGGAAAAAATTGTAGCTGATAAACACACTCTCCACATCAACTGCTTCTGCTGTAAACACTGCAAGAAAAAACTCAGGTAAGCGTTTATGCTATGGTTAGCATAAACCAATCAAATGATAATTCTTTCAGATTAACTGAAGAAATTAACCACAGACATGTAATTTGATTAATAAAAACATTTAGAATACTCTTCTAAATGTTTGTGTGAAGGGCAAAATGATATTTAACCTAGCGTTTACACAGAGAGCCAGCCAAGATTAAAGGTTCAGTTACATCTGCAAAAAATGAGTCCATCAGATTCAGTGATGGTACATTAACATTTTCTTTGCTGCAGCATTCACAGTTATTCTGCCCTTTATGGAGAGTTCTACTGCACACCTCATTACCAGCAACTATTCAAGCGAAAGGGAAACTATGATGAAGGGTTTGGATACAGGCAGCACAAAGATCATTGGATTAAAAAGAGAGATGACCTAAAACCTGAGGAGAACATTAGTCTGAAACCCAAAGATGAATTAACGTGTGTAGACAGTGTTTCTGGTTCATCACCAAGTGCCTTAGCTTCACACAAAAATGACGGAGAACTTAAAACTAAAAGCTGTTCTAATACCAGAAACAAGCTAAGTATTAGCTGGCCACCAGAAAACAAGAGAACCAGTCACATTTCTGATTTAGTCATGACTCAAAATGTAACTGACAGAAAAAAACACGAAACATCCTCAGTAAAATTACACTCTGGAAATGTGTGTGATAAGGCTAGACCTAATTCTGGTCAACCTGGGACAGACAGTACAGTCAGACTGTCACCTGCAGTGCAAGAAAAGACAGACCAACTCTCTGTTCTCTGTGCAAGAAAACACATGGATATGCCACTACAGTCAGAATTTGGGCGTACATTTAATTATAAGGGTGCAAAAGCATTGCCTAAACATGCAGGATTCACTTCATTCCAGGAAATACCAAGCAAACATTTACAAGATGTAAACAATAAATTAGAGCTGAATGTCAATTCCTGTAATCCTGACATTTCAAGGAAGCAGAAAAAAAATGGAAATATTAAAACTGTTCGTTTTACTTCAACGTGCACTGAAGATGAACAGACAGAACACACACCAGCACTGAGGGTTGGAACAGACAAGGAAACCTCCAGAATGATCTCTGCTGATAACCCATGCAGAGTTCTTGGTGATATTTCAATTGCTCAAGCTGGACATGGTTGCAGGTTTGAAAAAGATAGAGATGATCTGTCTGATAATAAGATGAGTAAAAAGGGTGATGACTTCAGTAACCATTCAAATCCTGATGAAGACCAGAAGCATGAGGCTCTTCAGTTAAACAACTTTGAAGAGTTTCCGAAGATACCCGTGATGGCATCAAGACCAGCAGAAGCAGGAGCAGATTTACCAGATACCAAAAGTCCCGAGACAAAAGAGACAGACTTAAGACACAAAGAGACAGCCTTAAGAGACAAAGAGACAGACTTAAAAGACATCAGTGATGACAGGAATGAAATTTCAAATAAATCACCTAACACTGATGATAAAAATGGAACAAAGGAGCTTGACAAAATAGTTCAAACAGCACCCAAAAAAGGGTCCCTGTCTAAAGGAAAAACTCCTCTAATTAAACTCTTTAAATCTGGCTCAAAAGAAAATGACAGAAATGAAGACAATGTGAATTTGCGTGAACCAGAGATGGAGTACAGGAAGTCCTTCTCTAAACCGAAAAATGTACTAAGCAAACTCTTTCAGTCCTCCACAGAGAGAGGAGGAAGCCTAAAGAAAATACAAGAAATCAAGACCAATTCAAATGAAACAGGCTGCACCAAGACCAACTCAAATGAAGCACCTTGCGCCAAGGCCAACTCAAATGAAGCATCCTGCGCCAAGACCAACTCAAATGAAACAGGCTGCACCAAGACCAACTCAAATGAAGCATCCTGCACCAAGACCAACTCAAATGAAGCATCCTCTGCCAAGACCAACTCAAATGAAACAGGCTGTACCAAGACCAACTCAAATGAAGCATCCTGCGCCAAGACCGACTCAAATGAAGCATCCTCTGCCAAGACCAACTCAAATGAAACAGCAACATCTTTTCTTCCGAGTACAGATCATCTTACAAATATCTGTGATGGCGCTACTGAACTCACAGACTCTGTGCCCTTGACGTTCATTCCTCAGAGTGCGGTGTCCTCGTCAGAGCCTGATGTGTTTAAGGCAGCAGTTTCCCCTCAGACTGGTGAAGTGGGTGGTGATTCTGTAACACCAGTCACCACTGAGACAAATTCAATAAGTTCTCTCAAGACAGCAGGAGCATCTACCTTCCTTGATTATTCGTGTGATGTTTTAACATCTGAAATATTAACCCCTCATACGAATAACATGTCATTCTCAGAATGTGATATATTTCTGAGTGGAGACAATGGACCTATGAAAGAAATGGTGAACACTGAAACAACAACAACAACAGCAGTCTCTGTTGGGAGTGGTGAGCAAGAGCCAAAAATGGATTTGACTGAAGGGGACTTGTTTGAAGTAGCAGCAGAGAATGGAAGTAGGTTTTGTGTGGAACAGCAGCAGAATGCTATGCCAACTGATACTGTCAGTCATGCTAAACTGAATGTTGAATTTTTTGGTTCCTCAGAAGCAACTCCAATGAACGTCAGCGAAATGGATTTCTCAGGTCGCGTGGATAGTAAGAGCATTCCTGCGTATGTTTTGGGTAATATCGTCGATGTAGAAAATGCACCTCTCAAACAAGAACATGACACTTCACAGGCTGTTCTTATGGCTTCTGACCAAACAGATGTTCACCATGATAATTTTCACTTAATGACAACTAGTCATGGTGTAAATCAAAATCTTGTAGAAAAGGTACATAATCAAATTAGTCAAAATGAAGTTTATGATTTGTTTAGCTCAGAGAGTGGCCTGTCAGCACATTTAAATATCTCTGATGTGTTTGACCAAAACATTTCAGTACAAAAAGACAATCTGGAAATTCAAAATGAATCTTTTGAAACTGTCATGTCCGAGCAGGATTTATCTGCACAGCACGGTGTGTTGCACATGTTAGACGAAATCAAACCCACTCTAGATGAGGACAGTGGAGCCCAGACTGAAGCTCTTGATCTGTTCAGTTCTGATTATGAGCCATCCTCCACTGCCATGGAGCAAAACATGTTAGATCCTTTTCAAGACCCATTCCAAAGTGATATTTTTTCCAGTACTGATCTTGAAACACCAGTAAACATGTTTACTAATGGACTCACAAAACCAAATTCATGTCTACTGGATGTCTTCCCTGGATTAGAATGTCAAAATGGTGCCTCAGAGAAAGAGAATAATCTCTCTCGAGAAGACACACTTTCCATGAGTTCCACCATACCTACAGAACATGCACAAGACGGTTCAAACTGCAGCAATGACTGGATGTCTGACCTTTTTGGCTAAAAAAACAGAAATCGCCCTTTAAATGAATAGTTTACGTTCACATTATGATTAATCACGTATGATTGAGACACCATGAAAAAAAGCTTTCAAGATTCTATATATACATTATCTTAATATAGATCTCATATATATTATCTTAAAATAGATTATCTGTGAAATGATTATCTGTGAATGCATAAAAATATCTTCCATTAGTATACATGTGAGTTACTACTGAATTCAGAAAATCCTGATAGCTGAGATAAGACTAACTGATCTTCCGGTGTTAAAGAAAAAATGACTTACTGTAAATTCTATAGTAATTAAAAGCACAATTTTACTATGTTGTTTACTAGATTCCAAACTATAATATGATAATATTAAATAACTGTAATATCAGTGATGATTGTAGCAAAACTGATTCTCACATAATTCAAATGTGTTTAATATATATTTGTTGCTCTCATTTCATGTACTGTATGTATTTATATATATATATATATATATGTATGTGTCTCCTGACAAAAAACAGAAGATTGTTGTACCATGATTAGATCATTTCACTTTTATTTTTTTCTCTCTAATAATTGTATTTTTTATTATCTATGACATTTATAGGAGAACTTGATCATTGGCAACTTAATAAAATGTTTCCCATTGAAATACTATCAGAATAAGCCTGTTGATGAACAGTTACCATTAAAGATATCTGTAATAATAAATACATCTACTATTGTGCTACACCTACTCTTTGGGATTATTCATACAATGTTTTGTATGTCAAACACAACTGTGTCACAATGCAGCTTTAGAGAAATAAACCAAACATTCCAGCAGGGGGCGAAAGTAACACAGAAACATCTGAAGATGTCAAAAAGGAAGAACTAGATGAAAAACATTAGACATTAGAACAAAATTGAAGAGGATATTAGAACTAAATGTGTCCAGGAGACTTAGAAGCACATAAAGCTGGGGGTTGAAGGAACAGTGAGGAATCATATGTAGTGTAATAACACAGACTTTAACACTGGAAAATACACATAAGTGCAATAACATAGACTTAGACCCTGGAGAATTCTGATGAGTTTGTGGGAGGCTCTATTATCTCAGTAGTAGGGAAAACTGGATGGGAAAACTGAGAAACCAACAGAACTCAAAAGGTCAAGTCCAGGTACCACAACACAGGCCTGTATGAGATACACTATAAAAACCAAAGTACTGGGACACACCACTTAATCAATGAATTCAGGTGTTTCATTAGGTCCCACTGCCACAGGTGCGTGAAATCAAACACCCAGACATGCAGTCTGTCTTTACAAACATTTGTTAAAGAATGGGTTGTTATAAGGAGCTCACTGAACTCAAGTGTGGTACTGTTATAGGTCATCACCATTGCAACACATCACTTTGTGAAATTTCTTCCTTCCTAGATATTCCATAATCAACTGGGAGTGGTATTACTGAAAAGTGGAAGTATTTAAGAACCACGGCAACGTGGTAAGGCTGAGTGAGTTTAGTGTGAAAGAGCTGGACTGGCCTGCACCCAGTCCGGACCGCCACCCAACTTTGGGATGAACTAGAATGGAGACCCTCTTGTCCAACATCAGTGTCCATCCTCAAACCTGCTCTTATGGATGAAGAGCCCCCCCTCCCCCCACACACACACACACTTCTTCCCAGAAAGTGGAATCTGTTATAACTGCAAAGTTAACTAACTCCATATTAATGCCAATGGATTTAGAATGTGATGATGTAAAATCTCCTGTAGATGTGATGTCCCAATACTTTTGTCCATACAGTGTATGATATCACCTACCCTGGGGTGGTTGAAGTCACATGATTGCAGCAATACACCATAAAACCCAGACAAAATAATGAAACTCTCAAGATTAAAATGTAATAGGTGCTAAGGTCACTTTTAAACTTTCTTGGAAAACTCTCATGCAGCTCTTGGGCTGTGTGTAATTTCTTAGTGGATAATTCATAAATAAATAAATAAGTATCCTTGAGTTGTCTTTTTAAGGAATGACATCTGCATCACACTGCTCTGGAACTGCCAATAAAAGTTGATCCTTACATTAGTTTGCCAGTCTAAATGAGGATATTATCATCTTTTAAGGTGGAGTGTTTACATCATTTTGTGAGCCTTGTGGTGTAAAATGTCTTCATATTCCATGCTCTCGCTTTAGATCAATCAAACTTAATGACTCATTCAAAATTGAACAGCACACAATGTAGGCTGAAGATATTGGCTTTCTAAAAATATTAACACAACGCACTGTAGAAGAGAAGCTGAAGTGACTATGGAGACCACATTCATTTTAGCCCACTAAACCAGAGTCCATATTTAAGACTAATTACAACAGATTCTGAGTCTTAGACACACACTGCTAACTACCATCTAGTCTAATATATGCTAACCTATATACTTGCCTTTGTGAGTGGGTTCCCTGAAGCTGTTCTCAAACTGCTCTAACATGTGCCATCAGCTGCATTGGGACAGTCTCTGTCCTACAACGCTTTGTGTGCTTTAGTAAGTAGTATCAAGGAGTGAAGAACCAGGATGCTGATGCTGCCTTATCTACCTGGCTGATCTGTGAAGCATGTTTAAGAAGCTCAGCGCATCTGGGAACAACCCACACACATACACACACACTGCTAAATAACAGCATAGGTAAAAGAAAACAATGGTCACAGCAGATTGTGCTTTTATCTAAGAGGTCTTGAAAGATGCATAAAGCCTTTCTCATCAACTGCATCGTCAATAACACAAGTCACTCTTACGCTCGCTTGTGGTTATCTAAGAGGTCTTGAAAGATGCATAAAGCCTTTCTCATCAAATGCATCTTTAATAGCACTAGTCACTCGCTTGTGGTTATGAGAAAGAGGGTGTCATGGCTGAGTGTGTGTGGGATCTGCAGCATATTACAGGTACAAAGCATAAACAGTTCTATCCATAATCTGGAATATTTCAGAAGAACTGAGGAGAACTGCTAGAGCGCCAATTTTATAAAATCATTTTGAAAAAAAAATAAGTTCATGTGCAGAAGGTGTCAACTTTAAATATTTGATCAAAGAACAAGATTCATTATAACAGACGGCAAGTCCCTCTCTGAGTCCGTGGCTGACGTGTGCAGCTCCTTTAACTGAATAAAGACCCACAACGCAGCCGGTCCAGAAGACTTTCCTGGATGTGCTTAAAGAATATGTTTGCTGGAGTGTTTACTAACATTTTCAAACAGCTCACTATCATTCTAGTACCAAAGACAATTGCTGCAACCTGTTATGATTCCTGCCACACTGTAGCGGCATTGTGACCAAGTGCTTAGATTTTTTGGTTAGAGAATCTCCAATGATGATGTCACAGCCCAGCACTGCGCGTTGCCCTTTCATGTCCGGACAGGAGGAACACATGTGAGAAAGCTGTGTGTGGATTATAGCGAAGCATTCAACACCACAGTCCCCTCGAAACTCCACATGAATCTACAGCCCTGATGTTTCAGATCTGAACAGCTCACTGGGCAGCTGGACCCTGAAGGTCCTGTAAGTCTGTCACCAGGGGATAAGGACAGTATTACCTCCTCCTCACTCTCTCAATATAGGAGCCCCCCAGGACTGTGTACGTGGTTCTCTCCTATACTACCTGTACACCCATAACTGCACAGCCACACACACCTGTCATCATCATTAAATTCGCTGACACAAGATGTTCAGATATTCACATAGATGTCACAGAACAATACTTATACTCAGTATAATGCTTAAACAATACTCAGAATGATCAGTGCCTGGCAGTACAGAGCCTTGTCCATTACCATGCCAACTCAACGTACAGTCCTGCAGGGTTACAGAGCAGCTGTGTTAGACCTTCTGTGTTAGACATTCTGTGTTACAGAGCAGCTGTGTTAGACCTTCTGTTACAGATCAGCAGCATAACAAATCAGACAACACTGCACATTTGCCCCTTTATGTATTGGTGAAGAGAGACTTATAAAACGTAAGATCACAAAGGAACAGTCGTTATTTCATCTTTATTAGTCGGAGACTTTGCCGTGGGTTATTACCAGAACGCGTGCACTTCGCAATGGCACACGTGTCTCGAGAATTTCCGCCTAACTTAATTATAGCGATTTCACAGGTTGTTGCATAATTTGACGTCAGTTAACTATACAGGATCCGTCCAAAATGGTAAACAATCTGATAAGCGACCTTTTAAAAATATTTGTCTTCAATATTATATCCTGGCAATATTGGAGAAGTCCATGCATCATCAACGTCATGTGCTTCTGTCGCGAGGGAACACTACAGTCACAGGCATTCACAGACTTGTCTCGAGCTACCAGAGGCCAGAGAGGAACGTGGCCCTTGTTTCATGTCGTGGGCGTTTCAGAAGTTCGCGTTTCCGGTTTAAATCACTGCAGTGTGTGGGTTCTTTGTAGAAAGGCCAAGCGGTCACGCTCTGCTGCGAAAGTGCAAATGTAGAGGATACGCTGTAAAAAACGAAACGAAAGAAAACAGATACAGCGATACCTATTCACCTTGCCAAAAAGCAGGAAGCAACTGAGTGTCGTCACCTGCGCAGTAATGTTTCGGCGGGAAGGTCAGCAGTAAACCGTGAATGCGACGCTCGCGGGCCTAAACGGGTCTCGCCGCTGCTTTGGAGTCAGCTCGTGGAACAAATAACTTCTTCACGGAGCTCGCTCGCTGCCCATTTCCGTATCGGCTTGTGGAGCGACGCTTCCGACATCAGCCGAACTGCCAGAAGGTGAGTGCTTGGCTGTTTTCCAAACCCTAGTAAAAGTAGCGACCCTGTAGCGAACAAGCGTGATTGATTTATACAGTGTATCAGTTAAAACCTCGGCATCGCTCGGGCTGAACCCTTTGTTTGTTTTATTCGCCAGCTGCCCCCTTGTTTGTTTATTTAAGTTGCGCGTAGCGCTCGCCTTGCGAGTGTTGACCGATCGTGGTTGCCATTTTAGATTTTAAATGCACAATTCCTGCGGCTCCCAGTAACTTACAGTCCGTTATGAACTGTTAGTGGACATATGTACAGTCTCATTAACTAATAGTTCACCAAAGTGCTGCGTACTTTAATTTCGTAGCTAGTAAGTGTTGCCATCATAAATAGCTGTTTTTCAAAGTTTCGGATTTGTATTATAACCATTCCACTGTTCACTAGGATATTTCCCTGCTTTTAATTTTTTTTAAACTAAGTTATCTGTTGTATGTCTGTTCGCTGTTACGTGTTTATGTAACGAAATGTCTCAACTTGTGTTAACACTGTAAATATTGTGATCTCTTGTGTTTATTCAGCGGTTGTGGTTTTAACGTTAGCTAATAATGGACCACCTGACTTTGCACTGAACAGCCAGTGCCGTACGGTTGTCGGTCGGTTGCCCCGGTCTCGGTGGTATTAAGGAGGTGTCATGATTGAACTTCGTCGGTAGTAGTTGTGCGAGCTGTTTTGGTAGGTAATTACCAGCCTCGCGCTCGCTCCGGTTTGGTATCCTAGCTGAGCCCGCACGGTCATGACGTAAGCGGCCGTGAAACGGCTGCATCCCGGAAGAAAGACCGTTTCATAGGCGTCTGTGTGAAGTAACATAACCGTTCTTTTATGGGAAATACTTCTAAACTCGCCATTAGATCGTCTACGCGGAGCAGTTTTCTTTGTAGCTATAACCTGCACGTCATTTCTTAAAGTTAAACTCGATGACATCACGCTTTATCCTACTTGCATGTAAACATTGAATATCATTTATGTAATAGTTCTTGTTTTCAGACAGAAGTTACAAGAGCCTTTATGTTGAATATGAGCCAATGGCACGTTTTTGTGTAATCTTAATTGTTTCATAGGTCTGGAGGAAGGAATAAACCTTCAGGCATACAGTGTTGGTGGGATTTCTACTGATGTGAAGGCTACTTACAGTAAGTATTGTTTTATTGTTTTAAAACAATGTTCTACTGAGTCGAAGTGTATACTTCAGTCACTGCCAGTTACAGCCTACAGACACACTGTGATTTCAGAGAATTCCCCAATGATGCCACAGATAGTCAGGAAAACATGAATCTCACCGTGCATCTGAAGTTTCGGTCTTCTGTCTTTTTGTGTCGTTTTGATTGCTGTTTGAAAAGGCATTGCTTTGTGGCAACTCCTCCTTATAATCCTGAGACAAGCCAGCTACATCATATTACCATGACTGTGGTGGTGGTGAATTTTCATTGGAGACTTTGAACAAAACTCTGAATGTGCATGGCATTGTTGTTCTTGATGTTGTTCAGACAGTTACAGGGGCAGTTTATTATTAGATTCTTAGTGTTAGGGAGAGTTTATTAAAAAGGGGGCATTTCAAGTTAGTATTCTAAAGAAGGCTTACTGTTTCTGGACTAGCTAAACACAAAACGATAACAAAAAATCACTAAGCCTGACTTTATCGCTCCTTCAACAAAGGTATGGGGGGTTAGGGTGTGTTTGCTTTTTATAACATTTAAACTGCAGTGGATAAAGTTGCAAAAGTAGCTTCAGTAGTTGGTGACCTTGGATGATCTAGACAAGGATGTTTTTTTTATTGACTGGATCCTGATTGGCTGAGATGGTCAAATACAGTATGAAGCCTCATTGGCTGAAATTCTCAGCCTTGCCTTACTCACACACTGTTGCCTGTCTTTTTGTTGTTTTATTTTTTTAGATTCTTTGCTTTCAGTAAAACCTCATGGGTAATTAAAATGACTCTTCATCAATGGGTATGTAATTAAAATGATGGACATTTGTATGTGGACTTGAATGAAATGTCAGTGAGCAGGTTTTTTGTTTTTTTTTTCCTCCTGATGTGTCAAATGCAAAACATTGTGTTTGCACTAAGGTCTGTAAGGTGGATGTATTTGATTCGAGTCTGTAGGTCGGTCTTGCACGGTGTGTTCTTTAGGTTGTTGTTCATGTCTGATAGTCTCTGGATGTTTAAAACGTGGTTGTTGGCTGTATTTTCTGCTGACCCCAGTTAAGTGGAGTTGTGTGGTTGTACCCTGCTGTTGGACTTCCTTATCCCTGTGTTCGTTAGCATGCAACCTTGGTGCCAAGGAAGATCTGTGAAATGGAACTTGTTTTTCTCACGATGCTTTGATATGGGGAGGAACGTTTACAGTCTGAAGTTTACCCTGCCAGGGGGCTATTTCTGCTATTCCAAGTGCTATGAATATGGAGTCTGTCAGGTTAATCTTGGTGGGGGAAACTGACATGGTAACCTTGTGCTATGGTCTATTGATCCTACACATAAGATATGGGTGTGGAAAATGTTTGTTTTTGTTTTCACTCTTCATGTAGGTTAGGTTCAGTGGTCTTTAGGGGTTATTGCAAACACATTTATTAAAACACAGCATGTTTTAATGCATATCTTATGGAAATGTATTTGCATAGGGTTTGGGTTCTTTTCCTTAAAGTATTCAGAATAAGTTTAGATGTAGTGTTTCTTTTTGGGATTTCCATGTCATTTTGGAACCTGTAGTGCCTGCAGGTCACAAGCGTGAACGGTCATGTGCAGACACTGTGTTTTATGGTGTTTGGAAAGTACTAGAGGTCTTTAAGGATCTTTAAATGAGGTCATGTATTTCTCTATGCCCACATTCTCTAAAAGCACCTGACGGTATTAAACACACCTGTGCTGTAGCTACAGTAGTACCAGGGTCACAATCGTGATGTAACCAGGAAAGCAAGTGAGACTGCATTCATTGTGTTTGTGTCTGCAATACTTAAATTACAGGAAGCTGCCCTGTGCAAATAAACAGTTAAAAAAAAAGTGTAATGAATGTTGTTCATCCTGACCATCTGACCCATTTCAGAAGTTTTAATTTTTTTAATTTTAGTGAGTCGGGGGGCGGGGGCGTGGTCACGTCTGTTTCCATGTCTCTATGCTCCACCCCTTTTCTTTCTTTTTTCTTACTCTGTCCTTCTACCAGAGGCCCCGGCGTCTGTGGGTGGGGTGTAGTTTTATCTGTTGCTATCATAGCACTCTTCTGGATTGAGATGTTGATCCTGTCATTCCTGAGATCTGTTGGAGCCACTCCTCCAGCTTAGAGGTGGAGCCCCAAGTGCCCCCATCTCTACTGGCACAACCTTGGTGTGAACCTTTTACTTTCTCTCTCTCTCTCTCTCTCTCTCTCTCTGTGTCTCCTTGTCCCTGGTTTTTTTCTATCTTTCATCTTATCTACTCCACTACTGCGGCTCTGGATCTCGCATGCCGTCACTGCGTCTGGTTCGTACGACCCTTTTACTTGTTTATCTCTCTGGATCTGGAGGTCCCACATGATCTTTGCTTTGATCTCCAACACTCTGCAATTCGTGCAATCCAACACCTATTTGTTTTGGGGCTGGGTGGGTTTCCAGCTGATGTTCCTTCCATCTTCCTCTCTATGGTCTTTGCCACTTGGTTGTGTGTCTGTGTTTGCTTTCCATGCCATTATCTTGCATCCTGCTGCAATTGTCCTGAGGCCCTTTAGCACAGTCTATATCTTGGCTCTCTGGTGTGATTTCCCCCCCCCCCATCAATCTAATGTTTAGTGTTTGATCTTAGTGCCTCTATGCTGTCCATTAGTCCTGCCATTTCCATCCAATTTTCCAACTGGTAGGATCGTCTTATGTTGGTGACCCTCTTATCTGCTGGTGGAGCTGGTGGGGTTTATCCTGCCGTGGCACCTCACCTGCTTCCATGTGATGTAACTCCTTCGTTTATCGGCTTATCCTGGAAATATGTGTGCTTTTCATGCTCTATTGCTTCTCCCTCTCTACAGTGTTTCCCTAACTGTGGATTAGCAACAGCCAAAGAACCATCGGTGGGTCCTGCAGTTCCTCTGTTTTGGGGAGACGTGTTCAGGACTCCTGCGCTTCTGCAGTCGTTACAACGCAATGGAAGTTCTAAACAAAGTGGAACGTCTGTTAGCCCTGCCTCTTTCTCTTCCTGTCAGCCTGGATCTCTCTCTCTCTCTCTCTCTCTCTCTCTCTCTCTCTCTCTGCCACTCTCCTCTCTCTCTTCCCCTTTATCTCTGTCCTCTCTCCATCTCTGTGTCTCGCGCAGACACATTTGTTATTGAATATTTTCATCTCGGCACTAAAAAGGACAGTAATTAACCATGAATTTCAAAAGTTTGCAGAAGTCTTTTATATATTCATAATACAAATACCTGTCTAGCACTTAATAGTTGAGCAATTTAACCCTTGAACATAATGCACACCATGATGCTATTAAATGCCCTTGTTATTAAATGCTCAAAGCTAAGGCACAGTAACAGTGGTGTTTCGTGAATATAACTGGAAAGTGACCTTGGGTAACGTGAAAAGCACTATACAAGTCCATCGTTATTATAGTTGTGTTTCTTCGTCAGTAACTGCACTCAGATCTGTCATGTTGCACGGATCTGCTGTTTGGTTCTGCTGAAGGGCCTTTGTAATTCTGAAAGAGTGTCTTTAGACAGGTGAGCTACGTCAGAGCCTGTGGAAGGCAAGAGAGATGACTGGTATATATTTATGTTTTTGTGTGTAGTTAAATTGGAGTAATTATATTCTGATCATTTGAAATTAAAGATTGTTCTTCCACTATGAACCTAAACATTAGAGTTTAACCTCAGTGTTTACAGTCAGTGCAAAAGCAATAGAGACGAATGGACCGTGGAGCATATCAGCATATAACTCTGAAAACAAGCGTGTGACTCGCTCAGAGCAGTGTTAAGATGACTCGTGTGTGTGTGTGTGTGTGTGTGTGTGTGTGTGTGTGTGTGTGTGAGAGCGAGACTGTCTGGTACATGGTTTTCTGTGCAGCTGCATGTGACACTGGTTCAGGGAGACTGTGGTGGCGGCGTAATGATGTCATCAGTCAGGGGATACAAACAAAGTGGAAAGCCTACACACACACAGACGCGCGCGCATGCACGCGCACACGGGGGGGGTCAGAGTGGTGACAAGGGCATGAATAGAGCAATTCTCCTAGTCATGTGACCACCACTGTGTGCATTTGTGCAAAATTCTTTTTCCCTCCAAATTAAAAAAAAATATATACTTTTATAGTTGTGGTGTGTAACACCCAGTGTGTGAATCTAGACAAGGCAGTGTCGGGAGGATCTGAGAATCAGAACTGTTTCTGGAGGAGCTCTTGAGCATTGGGTCTAATGCTAACATTAGTGAATTATCTTGATCACATAATGGTGCTTGTGACTGGCTGGGGTCAGGGCTTTTGCTCTCTCTCACACACACACAAACACACGCACACACCCCATACTGCATCTGCTACGGTTGGTGTTGGGAGGGGTGGATGGTGGTGGTCAATTTTTTAAATTATTATTATTTTAATTTTTTAAATATTTATCTATTCATCAAATGGAAAATATTCACAAACTACTTTTTAAATAAGAGTAAATCTTTCCCTAGACTCCATGTCCTGTGTAATCGGTGCTATTGTTGTTGGGGTGGGGCGGTTGGGTGGGCGGTGCTCCTAAGCTTCATGCGCTACGTATTCAGTGCTATTTATAGTTTCCTTCACCATTCACACGCTGGTGTCCTGGTCACAGTACGGACTCTACACTACACTACACTCTCTGGAGCCAATCCTTTTGAAATCAGTTGTTTAGTGAGAACAAACCCATTGGAAGTGTGTTTGTTTAGAGGGGAAAGTGCTACTGAAGCCATCAGTTCTAATCATTTCAGGCATAAAATGATTGAAAAGGGGTTGAATTGGGTTGGTTGTGGGTCATCTTTGTTTGTTTTTCTGCATCAGCTTGACTGATTTGCTCCAAACTTGGTTATGGAACCAGTCAAAGTTCCAGTTATAGTTGGTGACTAAGTGCTTCTGTTGGTAAGACTTAAGACCCAAATCTCAAGCCCTGTGTTGGCGAGGAGGTGTCTGACGAGTGTGTGGCCACCAGCACACAGTCACAGCACCTGCAGCTCACACTGTAGTGCTTTTCTTGTTTGTTTTCAGTATTTGGGATGCACCCTTGTAATCCGCACCTTCTTGAAGTGCTTCGTAGCCTCTGTTAGATGGACACTCTCATGGGAGAGGCTGGTGTAAGAACACCATCAAGAAAAAACTGCTTAGAGTGAAAATGACAGTGAAAACGAAAAGGTGGGTGGGTGTGGTGTGGTGTGGGGGTTTTTTAATGCAAGTGCATATTTAAGTCTGTGGTGAGTCAGTGGAGGGGTGAGTCTGCAGCTCATTCCACTTCCACTGGCTGTTGTTACAACTGAGTCACTGACTCTTTGGTTTCATTTACCTCACTGAAGGGTGCCTTTATCATACTTCCTGTGATCGAACCGATGACATCGATGTTTCTGTTTGTAAGTTTGTACACTACTGCCGGAAGGAAGGCAGGGAGCAAGCTAGGGTTAGGGGTTAGGGGTTAGGGTTTCCTTGAGCCATAGTGGTCCCCTAAACCTAGCTGGACCAGTATGGCTCAAGGGCCCAAAGGTCTTTATCTTTCCCACTCTGTTTCTAAAGGTAGTAATGATGATGATAACTTCCACCCTCTCAGTTAACCTGAACCTGCCTGTCTACTCAGCCGAGCAGAAGTTTAGCAACTCTGTGTGCTTATAACCATGGATTGATTGTTGCATATTAGGGTATCCAGTTTCTATAATTTGAGAGCTTGTAATTATTAAAAGGTGTGTTTATGTGCATCAAGCAATATCATATTGTGGATCTAATCAGCCATTTAGATGATTAGATTAGATTAGATTATCAGACTGAATCACATACATACGGGTGCTTGCTTGGTTAGATTAGATTAGTTTATCAGACTGAATCACATACATACGGGTGCTTGCTTGGTTAGATTAGATTAGTTTATCAGACTGAATCACATACAT
>JAOXYF010000004.1:22450091-22460915 GCA_028565775.1 Sternarchorhynchus goeldii
ACGGGTGCTTGCTTGGTTTTTTGACGGGACTGATGAGTGAACTACAGTTTCTTATATGTACTGTGCATTATGTCTGTCCTGCTGTTCTCTGCTGCACGGTGAACTTTTATTTGTAGTCTGAAGCACTATAAGTCTTTAAGATACAGACTGATCAAAACGCGCGCGCGCGCGTGTGTGTGTGTGTGTGTGTGTGTGTGTGTGTGTACTCATGGTAATCATGCGTGTACTCATAGTAATCATGCGTGTGCAATTCATGGTATTTCAGTTTTTCTGCAAACATGCTGGGACCTGCTGAGGAATTTTAGGACGAAAAAAGTATGCAGGTGGTGAACAGACTGGAATGAACAGAGGGATGGTGATGGATTTGTTGACAACCCTGTATTGTTTATTGGAATCTCCTCCCATTCCAGACAATGATCGGTGTGGACACTTGTAGCACACAGAAAACCGCTGTGGTTTTTATGTGCCTTATCTGCATACTGCAGCCTTCTGCAGCGCCCTCTGTCAGCAAAGGTCAGTATTGCAGTAATGAAGGAATGATATTGCAGTAATGACAGAAGTATTGTGTTATTTATGTGAGTGAGAGAGGGAGAGGACTTTGCTGTCATGGGAGGGAAATGGAGCAGGGTGAGGAGAGGGGGGGCTAACCTTGGCCCCTAGCTGTGGAGCACCCTAACCTTGGCCCCTAGCTGTGGAGCACCCTAACCTTGGCCCCTAGCTGTGGAGCACCCTAACCTTGGCCCCTAGCTGTGGAATGTCTTCTGCTCTAACCAGAATGCAATGTGATGCCAGACGCTGTTTCAGAAGAACAACTAAAAAATGCATGTTTGTAATACAGACAAGCCAGAGGTGTAGGTAGGGGTGTTGGGAGTGGGTAGGAGTCACTAGTGAATAAGGGGTACAAATAGTGCAAGTGAATGTTGGTGTGTCTGTGTACTGTGTAAACTGATTAAATCAGGCATCCTGTACGTGTGTGTGTCTTGTGTGTGTTTGCAGAAGTCTTAACTGTTTTTCTTTCTTGTCCTTATGGCCTGGGGGAAGAAACACTTTCAGGCCTCAGAGTTCTAGCTGTGATGGAGCGGAGATGTTCCTCTGAGGGTAACCACCGGAACAGACTGTGCTTTGGTGTTGAATGTCTCTTGATGATCCGGTTAGCTGATATTGCCTGGAGTAGATGTTCTTTAGTTTGCACAGTGACGTCCTGGTGATGTGCTCTGCACATCAGATCACTCCGGAGAGGGCCGCCTTGAGGGCCTCCATGTCCTGGAGCTGCAATTACCATACCAGGTAGCAACTCTCTCAGGTAGAACAGGCCACAGCTCAGCTACCTGAGGTGATTCAAGCGTTGGCGTGGCGCCTTCAACGGGGTGGAGATGTGTGTGTGGTCCACATCACCAGGGTGGAGAGTTGTGTGCGGTCGATGTCCAGTTAATGCCAATGCCTGTGGTTCACGTCTGGTACCTGGAGCTGCTCGTTCTCTCCATCGAGGTTCTGTTAATCATCAGTGGGGTGTATTATGTGTGCTGCTTCTCCCTTCTGAAGTTCACAACCATCTCCTTGACCTTGGAGACATTCAGGACCAGGTTGTTGGCATCACTTCATGATGACAGCCACTCCACCTTAACCAAGGAGGCCATCGTGGTTTGAGATCAGCTCCATCACACGTGTCATTGGCGAATTTCACAGTGCTGTTACAGCTGTGAGTGGTAGTGCAGTCATGGGTATATAGGAAATATAGTAGTGGACTGTAGTATATAGTAGTTGATGGTTAAGAAACTGCATGTGAAGTTTTCTAGAAAGAACCCAGATACAAAGTAAGCAGCTTAACCCCAAGTCTCTGAGAGTGATGCCCATCCTGGTGGGAAGAGTCGTGTTAAACAGCTGATCCGGGAACAGCAGGCGTGTGTAATTCCATTTTCCAGTGTCCAGGCAGGAGAGGATGATGGGGAGGATGACTGATGTGGCATCAGTGGTCCTGTTGTTACGAGAGGAGAACTGAAGAGGGTCTAATGAACAGGGCAGAGATGAGCAGATGCTCTTTGATGAGTTTCTCAAAGCACTTCATCGCCACAGAGGTCAGCGCTACAGAGCGATGGTCATTTAAGCAGACTGAGAATGGGTAAGGGATGGTCTGAACGTGGAGGTAAACCCTGGGGTTGGTTGGTCAGCATCTGTATGTGACTCAAAAGTCTAATCGCTGCCGAAGAACATTCTCCGAGTCCTGAAATATAAATGAGGGATTCCAGTAATGAAGGGCTTCCAGTAATGTAATGAGTTAATAAAATCTCTTAAAAAGCTCTGCAGCATGTCCCCTAAAAGAAGAAGCTGTTGAAACTGTCTCTTCGCTGCTCTTAATGTGCTCTGTCTCTTTCAGATGAAGCACTCCTTGCCCACCCTCCCTTTCCCTCCATGCAGCTGGCTGGCAGATAATCTCTCTCTATAGCAGGTAAACATCGCACCTGTACAGGGAAGAGGGGGGTTGGGTGTGGAGGGAGGGGCACGTGGCAGAAAAACTGCTCATTGGTCAGGAGTGTCCAGGTGAGTTAAGGAGGCGGGGACATCTAGGTGAAAGAACTGGACAACGGAGCAGGAAGGTGAGTTTGCTGACTGTGGGTTGAAGCAGAGGTTCACATGGCATGAGGAGTAACTGCAGGCATGTTCGAGTAGCATGTGGTGCTGGTGTGCCATCCGGTGACCCTGCGACGTGGCTGGGGAGACCCTGCGACGTGGCTGGGGAGACCCTGCGATGTGGCTGGGGAAACCCTGTGGTGCAGCTGGGGAGAGCACCACTACCCTCCCCCAGGACATACCACTATCACCTGAACCTTCATCTGAAGCATAGATAATATAAGAGGGGAAGAATAAGAAAATATCAAATTAAACAAGAAACAACAGTAACAAAACTACAGTAATAACAAGCAGAAATGATACTATAAGCTACGTTTGTTTGTGTATGTATTAATTGCTGCGTTTGGGTTTCTCCTGTGTTTAGGGGTCCATGGTTTGGCTGGGGCGTTCTCTGTGCCATGCCTCCCGCCATGACGGATCTGCTGGATTTGTGGGTGGAGCCAGGTCTGGATGGAGACGACCAGGTGGCCGTGGACTTCCTGTTGCCGACGGGAGTCTATATTCAGATGGCTGTTCCCCGAGAGAGCTCCCTCCAGCACATCAAACAGGTGGGCCTGGGACTTTATGTACATACATCACATCCTTGTTAGGTAGAAGAATCGGTTCAGGGAAGAATCGGTTCCTTTCTGAAAATCTTGTTCTTTCTGCTTTGCTGTCTGGGTCACACTGCAGCCTTTATTTAAACGGGAGAGAAACACCTTTTCCACGTCCTGCATCCTCAGGCTTCACTGTGCTGGGTGTTTTGTCTGTGTTTCCTGCAGATGTTGTGGAACCAGGCCCAGGCGTACCCCCTCTTCTCTCTGCTGGGGGAGATGGAGGGCCACATCTTCGAGTGTGTGAACCAGGCAGCGGTGCACGAGGAACTGGAGGACGAGAGCCGGCGGCTGTGTGACGTTCGACCTTTTCTGCCCGTCCTCCGACTGGTCGCCCGGAGCTGCGGGCGCGCCGAACGTCTCCTCGACTCCAAGATCGGGGTGCTCATCGGGAAAGGTGATCCCACGTGAAACTCACCACCTTTAACTCACACAGGTCAAATGCGCTTGAAGAATATTCACCACTGAACTTTCAGCAGTGACTGACTCTTCACATGCTCCCAGTCTGGTTTTGGCAGGGCAGATGTCAAACAGTGATGTTCATCACCATGATCTTTATAATACTCACCTTTGTCTTTATTCAGAAGAAGGAAGGTGGTGTGAACACAACTGTCTTCACTTTGCTCTCATAGATGGGAGGGAGCACTTTGGTTTAAATATAAACCAAATTGTTTTAATAAAGCATTTGGTGCTGTTTCTCAGGGAGTGAGTTTAGTACTCAAGGTTTTGCCAGCCTGCTTCAACACACACACACACACACCACCAGCTAGAGCCAATGCACGTTTAGCACTTGTAAATGTCATCAGCTTGTCCAGCCACAAGCACCATGGCAACCCTTGGCTCCTCTAAGCCTACAGCATCTTGTATCTGTTCCTTACATTTGCAGTAACTGGTTATTTTGTGCCATAGACTGTAAGTGTTCAAATCACAACCTGGATGCAGTAGACCCTCTCACCCTTGGGTTAGGGTTAGGGTTAGGATTAGGGTTAGGATTAACACTAAACCAAGAAGGCAGGTATGGTAAAGTGGCCACAGGCAGTTTAACGCAGACAATCCATGACCACATTAACCGTTCAATGAACTACCAGTCACTCCAGAGCTGTCTGTGGAGCACACAAAGTGTGAGCTTTCTCTCCTGTGTGAACCAAGGAAGAGTGAGCAGTGGGGAATATAAAAAACCTGGAGTGGAGTACGAATGGAGTGATGACCGAGAAACTGTGAAGGGGGGAGAGAAACTGCTGCTTCTGAACCTCAGCGAAAGTTTGAAGGCCGAACTGTACTGCAAGCTAGAAGGGATTGTGCTGATGATCTTCAGCGACTCACTCGAATGAATTGTTTGATTGAATCATTTCTCATTCACATGGACTTGCAGGGCTCCATGAGCTGGATGCACTTCAGGACCAGGAAGTAAAAGATTTTCGATCCAAAATGCAACGCATCAGTGAGGAGAAGATGCAGTGTGTGCACATGATGTCATGGGGGGAGTGGCTTCGGAGTTGTTTTTCTCCTCAGGTGGACGCGGGGCCAGTCGATGGCTATTGTGACGGCATCAAAATCACCATGCACTACAACGAGTCCCAGGTACATACACTGTCCCAGGTACATACACTGTCCCAGGTACATACACTGCTGAGTGCCTTTTATAAAGTTGAAGCACTGTGTTCACACAGGGAACTAATCGCTGCCGTGCCAGACGACACTTAAGTATTTTTTTATCCACCCAGGACACCACAAGCCTTAAAGTCCCTCTGAACTGCACAGTAGCCGAGCTGATGGAGCAGACCCTCAGAAAATGGCTGACAACACATGAGTTGGAAGAAAATGAAAGTTACCTTGATGACTATGTGCTGAGAGTCAGTGGCAAGCTGGAGTTCTTGTTTGGAGATCACCCACTTCATCACTACAGGGTAAGATGTCAAGGTTCTCAGTAGAGTACCACTTCATCACTACAGGGTAAGATGTCAAGGTTCTCAGTAGAGTACCACTTCATCACTACAGGGTAAGATGTCAAGGTTCTCAGTAGAGTACCACTTCATCAGCATTTAGCTTTAAATAAAAGGCCAAAAGCTGAACTACGAAACGGCAGGTTATAAAATGTCACAGTATCATTAGTAACTGTTTATAACTCATTCACTTGAACTCATTAAGTACCTGCACCATGCAGGTTTTTGAGGTAATGAATACCCAGCAAAAACAGGACTGTGACCACAACATGAGAGATATTAGATCAACAGATCCTTTAAAAAAAACAACTTAAAAAGCCACTGGCACTAACCATCCTGTAAACATGAGGATGTTCCTAAAACCACAGCTCCACTGAGATTACGCTGTCACTAACGTGTGTGTGTGTGTGTGTGTGTGTGTGTGTGTGTGTGTGTGTGTGTGTGTAGTACATCAGATCATGTTTGCTGGCCCAAGATATCCCCCACCTCACACTTGTGCACTGCAGTGTGGTGAAAGCCATGTTTGAGCGGGAGGTCTGCACCATTGGGGGTGTTTTAACGTGGAAGTCATCCAACCTGCCTCTCCCCCTTCCCCCTAAAAGGAGAGGACTGACAGTAAGTACATTTTATGAAAGACCCATTTATTCGAAATCCAGAATTTATCAGTTGGACAGTCAGTGTGTCTGTCTGTCTGTCTGTCGGGTGTTCTGAGATCTTTATACTGTATTAGAAAACTCGGTGCAGAAATACAGGGTATCTTAGTCATCACCCAAAATCACGTCTCACGTTTTGTGTTTGTATGGTTGTATTGGGAAAGTGTTTATATTTCAGTACTTCATTTCCCCTGTTGTTTCTCTCTCTGTAGCAGGTGCACACGTGTGTTTATATTTCAGTACTTCATTTCCCCTGTTGTTTCTCTCTCTGTAGCAGGTGCACACGTGTGTTCATATTTCAGTACTTCATTTCCCCTGTTGTTTCTCTCTCTGTAGCAGGTGCACACGTGTGTTTGGGAGGTTCACTCTCTGTTCAAAATCACTTTGGTCAAAGGAATTAAGGTCAACACTGAGGAAACGGCAAAGGTCAGCAAACTGCCACCTCCTCCAGGTTCTTTATCTGAGTGTAGGATGATCTGGCTCTAGTTTTGGTCCTGTGTTCTTGCTGTAGTTTTGTTGGTCCTGTGTTCTGTGTGCAGGTCCAGGTCCGTGCTGGCCTGTTCCACGGGGCGGAGCTTCTGTGTAAGGTTGCCGTGAGCAACGAGAGCAGTGGACGCTCGGAGCACGTCTGGAACAAGATGCTGGAGTTTGAGATCTCGGTCTGCGACATCCCTCGCATGGCTCGCCTGTGTTTCGCCGTATATGCTGTGATGGACAAAGTCAAAAAGCAGAAATCAACCAAGAACACACAAATGAACAAACACCAGACTATCCGCAAGTCGGGGAAAGTGGTGAGGACTCTGTCGAATGTATTTACATGTTTATATGTTGCTCTTAAAATACGATCTCTCAGTATTTGAACTGTTTACGTTGTCATCTTGTCGGACGGTGGTTTAAACAGAATTCCTGCGAAGGTCTATGTCACTTCCACGTTTCTTTAAGTGACTAATGTGCATGTTGGCTGCAGCTCCTCAGGCTTTTTGAACAGTTTGTTCAATAATGACATTACTGTGGAAAAGGTTTCCATGGTGTTTGTTGAATGTCTGAATGATTCAGGAATTGTTCATTGTTCTGAAAAATTCAAATAATTCCACAGGGTTCAAAAACCTTTCCTCATAGCTGTCTATCAGTTGGTAAAACATCTGCAAAAGAAGTAAAAACCCATTTTTCCTACCCATTTTTGGTTTTCTAGCTTTACCCAATAGCGTGGGTAAACACCATGGTGTTTGACTACAGGGGGCAGATGAAGACCGGTGATATCATCCTACATACCTGGTCCTCTTTTCCTGGTGAGAAAGCACACAGTCACGTGGACGCTGGCACAGATACGCATTTGAACACTTCATTTTTAATTATAGATATGTATTTAATACACTTATATTTAAGAACTGGGGTTAACAGGTGGTGCACACTCCAGCTGGGATTAACAGGTGGTAAATGACAGAGGTGGACATTCCAGGTTCAGAAAGTCAAGCTTTTTGCTCAAGCTTCCTAGACTACGTTGATTCAGGCTTGGGCTAATTATGAAATCCAGGAAACTTGAACAAAATCCTGACGAGGACTTTTACTTTCTTAACCTGGAATGTCCACCTCTGATAAATGTGAAGATAGACCTGGGTTATAGTATAATTATACACAGAGAGCCCATCCATAAGGTGTGTCTGTGTGTGTCTCTCTCTCTCAGATGAGCTGGAGGAGATGTTGAATCCGATCGGAACGATCCAGACCAATCCGTACACAGAGAACGCCACTGCACTGCATGTTCACTTTCATGAGTACTCTCCACACCCGCTTGTATTTCCCCCGTTTGACAAAGTAGGTAAACACACACACACACACGCGTCACAATACACCACACACACGTTGCAGAAGACACTACACGCACCGCAATGCACTTCACACTTGGCAGAATGCAATACACTGCACACAGAAGATACAATACACTACATGACAAATTGCACGATATGGAATCATCACAGACAACAAAACACAACAAGAGACACCAAAAGACGCAAATCTATGAACGCCCCGGTACCTAGGGAGAGAGAAACGCCCCGGTACCTAGGGAGAGAGAAACGCCCCGGTACCTAGGGAGAGAGAAACGGCCCGGTACCTAGGGAGAGAAGTGCTTCAGGGTTGTGCTGATGTTGATACTCCTCCTCTGTCCTGTAGATTCTGGAAAAAGCTGCAGAGATCGCTGGAGCTACTGATGTATTGTCAATGGTAACACACACACACACACACACATTGTCCAAGCGACTGCTGTTACAGCTCATCATTTATTTATGTCAGAATTGCCACAATGTTAAATGTTTTGAAAGATAGTTAACAAACAAACTATATAGAGGCCAAATAAACAAATATCTTAAGATAAGAAGGTTTATGTACTGTAGTACTCTATACTAACGTTTTACTAATGGTATGTACTGTAGTACTCTATACTAACGTTTTACTAATGGTATGTTTGTGTACTTGTGCATATGTGTGTGTGTTCGTGGCCGTGTACGTGTGTGTGCGCTTCTGCAGGGAAGAGGGGGGAAAAAGTTCTACATCGAGCTGAAGGAGATCATGGAGAGGGATCCACTGACGCAGCTGTGTGAAAACGAGAAGGACTTGATCTGGACTCTGCGGTGTGACTGCATGGAGAACTTCCCCCAGTCTTTGCCCAAACTACTGCTGTCTGTCAAATGGAGCAAACATGAAGATATGGCTCAGGTACTCTACACCCACACACACACACACACACACACACACACACACACACACACTGTTCTCACTCCCTGCGTTGATGCCTCCAGTTGCAGGCTCTGCTGCAGATCTGGCCCAGGCTGAGTCCTCGAGATGCTTTGGAGCTTCTGGACTTTAACTACCCGGATCAGTATGTGAGGGAGTACGCTGTTAACTGCCTCGAAGACATGAGGCAAGAGCGCTTCTGCATGATTCTCCCGTCCCGTCGAAGGTTCCGCCCTTAGACTGACGGTGTTGTCATTTGTGTGTAAACTGAGTGGCCACTTTATTACACACTTCTGTTGCGCCAGGTTGACGGAGGGTGGAGGGTGTGGGTCAGAGCATGAATCAATGAGACCTTCCTGTCAGATGTCAACAGTTCAGACGTACTAATACCGTGGGTGGAGTAATGGTGTGGGGAATGTTTCCTTGGTAACACCCTGCCACACCCTAGGTCCAAGATTCCTGCTGAACTTTTCCAGCACCAAGTGGTATCTTCTGTGATGAATGGCTGGGGTTCTGAAGGCCAGAACAGGCCTAAAGCGCTGCCGGATGGGTTTTTCTGATAAAGTGGCCGTTCAGTGTCCATTTGTTTGCATTCTGAATCGGAGGTAGCAGGAGCGTTTCCGTACAGAGCCTAACCTTAACCCTAACCTTAACCCTAACCCTAACCGACAGTCCCACTGCCCCCGGTGCTTCTGGAAAGTAGGAACTGTAGGAACTGAGGACAAGAACATTGCTAAGTGACATGCTGTCATTCAGTAAATTACATTTCTCATTTGTTGTGTATTCAAACTGGCTCGAGTAAGGATCAGAAAGGATGTGTGTGGGGTGGGGGTGTCAAAGGTCACGTCCTTCTGAAGCGTGTGCAGGGTCACGTGTGACGCCAACGTGGTCCTGTGTTTCAGTGATGACGAGCTGTCGCAGTATTTGCTCCAGCTGGTACAGGTGTTGCGCTATGAGCCGTACTATGACTGTGCCCTCACGCGCTTCCTGCTTAAACGTGCGCAGGCCAACCGCAAGATCGGACACTTCCTCTTCTGGCATCTCAGGCAAGTGTGTTTACAAACGTGCGTCTGAACAGTAAGGGAATAGTTTGTGTGTGTTCCTTATGTAGATTTGATATATAGAGCGATTACGGTGTGATGGTTTACTGTCCGCCCCCCCCCCCAGGTCAGAGATACACATGCCAGCAGTGTGTATACAGTTTGCCCTGATTTTGGAGGCGTACTGTAGGGGCAGCATCCCCCACATTGAAGTGCTTAAGAAACAGGTCTGACCATAACACAGCCCCAGTGATCACCACACCTATAATGCTAACAGTGCCCCCCACCCCCACCCCTCTAAGATCTGCTGATGCGTGTTCTGCTGTGGTGGCTCACAGGTGGAGGCTCTGAACAAGCTGAAGGCCGTGAACGAGCTCATCAAACTTGGCATAAAGACGAAGAAGACGAAGGAGGCCCATCTGAAGGACGCCATGATGAAGTGCCTGAGACAGAGCGGCTTCATCGACACCCTGTCAGATCTGCACTCCCCACTGGACCCCCAGGTCCTGCTTGCTGGTGTCAAGTAAGAAAACACATGCAAGTTAGGAAGGGGAGAGTTACCAGCTGCAAGAAACCAACAAGCACAAAAACCCAATTCTCTCCCTCTGCCTCTACTCCTTTGCACTACACTCACTCTCACTCTCACTCTCACTCTCACTCACTCTCTCTCTCTCTCTCTCTCTCACTCTCTCTCTCACTCTCTCTCTCTCTCTCTCTCTCTCACTCTCTCTCTCTCTCTCTCTCACTCTCTCTCTCTCTCACTCTCTCTCACTCTCACACTCTCTCTCTCTCTCGCTCCACTACCCTCTCCTTCTCCCCTCCTCTCCCTCTGTCTCTCTGTTCAGTGTGGAGAGGTGTAGGTACATGGACTCTAAGATGAAGCCACTGTGGATTGTTTACAACAACAAACTACTGATGGGAGACACTCTGGGGATCATCTTCAAAAACGGGGATGGTGAGGAGGTGGTCGTGTGGGTGGGAGGGCAAGGCAGGGTCGTTAGTAGTACGGTACACAAAAGGTCAAAGGATGCAACATGAAGAACTTGTTTTCCTGTCTGTCAGATCTGAGGCAGGACATGCTCACTCTGCAGATCCTGAGGTTAATGGATATACTGTGGAAGGAAGCCAACTTGGACCTCAGGTAGTCTGCCTGTTTTTAACCGTGTGTGTGTGTGTGTGTGTGTGTGTGTGTGTGTGTGTGTGTGTGTGTGTGTGTGTGTGTGTGTGTGTGTGT
>JAOXYF010000004.1:22461015-22479426 GCA_028565775.1 Sternarchorhynchus goeldii
GTGTGTGTGTGTGTGTGTGTGTGTGTGTGTGTGTGTGTGTGTGTGTGTGTGTGTGTGTGTGTGTGTGTGTGTCTTTATCTAATGTTTGTATATAATAATTCTACAGCATAGGGAATCCAGGACATTCCTAGCCAATAATATTGGAGTTTATTTAGGAATTCCCAAGTTTGAGTTCATTTGAAAGCACTCACTTTGAGTATCTCCCATGTGTATTCATCTGTCCTGAGATGAATACGTACTACAGTTCTCACAAACACCTACTACTGAACACCAGCCCTGTAGGGGCAGGATGTGGTTCAGTAAGATAGTGGTGCGCAGGAAATTTGACGACTCGCTGGTGACCAGTCTCACTGTGCCCGACTACACTCAGAAGTGCTGCACCGAATCAAGGTGGAGCGTGTGGCTGTGCTACACGTGGCCTGCTAACTCTAGCAGCTCCACCCTGCTCCCATTCTTGGCACGAGAAAACCAAAACGTTCACTCTGCCTTGTTTCAATTTCAGAATCGTGCCGTATGGTTGCTTGGCAACAGGTGACCGCACAGGGCTGATCGAGGTGGTGTCGTGCGCCGACACCATCGCCAGCATCCAGAAGAACAGCAGCAACATGGCGGCGGCCGCCGCTTTCAATAAAGACGCACTGCTCAACTGGCTCAAGGACAAGAACCCTGGGTGAGGGAGTGCGTGCGCGCGGGCGGGCGGGTGTTTTAAAGTTGAGTGGCAACACATTTGTGTTCAGTTAGTATAAAAAGTAATCTCTTATTGTGTTGTCATAGCGATGCCCTGGAGAAAGCCATCGAAGAGTTCACACTGTCTTGTGCTGGATATTGTGTTGCCACCTATGTTCTGGGCATTGGTGATCGCCATAGCGACAACATCATGGTCCGCAGCACCGGGCAGGTCAGTAGTACACATAGCGTCACCGGTTTGACTTTTTGAAATTTGCTTTGATTGATTTATTGACGTTTGCCTTTGGTCAGTGAGTTCTGAAGGTTTTATTGCTTTTAATGAGATGAAAATAATAAAGAATCATTTCTTTTATGTTGAATGTAAATTGTAAAAAAGCTTGTAATGGCAGTCTGGGTCGGTCTGTCTGTCTGTCTGTACATCAGCTGTTCCATATTGATTTTGGTCATATCCTGGGGAACTTTAAGTCAAAGTTTGGGATCAAACGAGAGAGAGTCCCGTTCATCCTCACACATGACTTCATCCACGTCATCCAGCAGGGCAAAACTGGCAACACTGAGAAATTCGGCAGGCAAGTCTCACACACACACACACACACACACACAAAAAATCAGCTTTGTAGACGATTGCCATGTCTCTTACTGTGTGTGTGTGTGTGTGTGTGTGTGTGTAGTTTCAGGCAGAATTGTGAAGATGCTTATTTGATTTTGAGGAGGAATGGGAATTTGTTTATCACACTTTTTGCTCTGATGCTCACTGCTGGCCTACCGGAGCTCACGTCTGTCAAGGACATTCAGTACTTAAAGGTACCAGTCTCCCCAGTGCACATGTGCTTACCGTCAGGGCTCAGTTAGGCTGATGTGTTTTAGCTTAAGAGTTAGAGATGTTGTTAAGAGAACATTAGGATTAACACGTGGTTGTTTTGTAGGACTCTCTTGCACTGGGTAAGACTGATGAAGATGCTTTAAAACAGTTTCGTCAGAAGTTTGATGAGGCTCTCCGGGAGAGCTGGACTACCAAAGTAAACTGGATGGCTCACAACGTAGCCCATCCCTCCTAACACACCTACACAACGAGAGATTTCAAAAATCACAAAGACTTTAAGGTCCTACCGTAATGGCTGATGATGGCTTTATCACATCGTATAAATAGAAAATATCTCAAAGCTGCTGGTTTTGAAAATTGTTCCGAACAGAGGAGTTTGCAAGAATGCACCAGATAACGACCTAGAGCGCGGATGTCACCCACTTAAGTCATGTGACCCCATGGAGGGTGGGACTGGCCTCCAGCAGCTGCTGGGGTTAGAGGTTCCAGCAGGCATACAGAAGGGAACAGCAGTTAGGAGAGCTTTCACCTGACTGCTGGCCAGGGGCAGAAGCAATCCTTATTTCAGAACGCCTGTCTGCGGTGAGGGGTTCTCACGCCCTTTTGTTTTTTATTTTATCTTATTTTATCTTATTTTATCTTTTAATATGACTAGTATTTTAATTTTCCCCTCTCCGTGTTGGAGTTTGGTCAAAGCATCCACCACCCTGTGCTGGCAGAGGTCCTGCGGTCCACGGAGACCAGCGGTTGGCGTGTTCAGAAAACAGAACATGATCCAGAAACACAAACTCGAACATTCCAGAGTGAAATTGCTCTCGTTCGTTTTTACACCATCTAATGGTGTCACTTTGGAAAGACCTTAAACCTTCATGCCACGTTTGCAGCCACGCGCCTACCATCTCATGGGCTTTCCCCACTGCCCTTATGACTTGTGGGACTTATGAAACGGAGCAGATGGTGCAGACGGGAACCCTCATCCACGTCTGGGAAGGTGCCGGAGCAACTCCTCCCCCACCCAGCCTGCATCAGTTACTTGCATCACGTTTATTTTGTCTCCACTGGACCAAAACAGGTTTGAAATGCATCTGAGGGGAACACCAGTCCTTGCTCATTTCAACAGCCAATCTGATTCAGTCCAAGTTCTCAACGTGGACCCTCTACTAAGCTATTACTTCATCAAATCAAAATCCCAGTGCACACGCATACACACACGCATGGGGAAAAGAGTATGTATTCCATTGATGGAGTTTGCACAAAAACACTGGAACAAGGATGATGTAAGACACTTTTAAGACCAGAATGCTGGAGCACGAATGAACTGTTAACAGAGTGAAAGCTGGCTGGGTGGCACTGCCTCTGGAAGAGCCGCCCAGCCGAGCACGGACTCCGCCCAGCCGAGCACGGACTCCGCCCGGCCGAGTCTGGGGTTGTGTTGTGCCTCATGCTTGCTTTGAAATTTTTTTGTTTTGCATTTTATGTGCCAGACTACTTTGTGATTTCGCTAAACACTGGAATTCTAAGAAAAATATTTAATTTTTTAAAGTTATTATTCCTCCTGAAATGTGTATAGCTTGCATGTTAAATGACTAGAGATTTTTTCCCACCCAGGTGCCTGGAGAGCAAACACTGTAACTTTGGGTATGTTGTTCTAAATACCCCCTCATCATCTCTCTGCAGTGTCAAGAAGTTGGTAGCAACTTCTTGACCTGCTAGTTTAGCTGGTTTGTATAAATGCAGTTGTCATTTCGAACCTCCGAAGGGCTTTGTGTTTGTCGTGGATCTTTCTTGGGTTAAGGTTAACCCTGACCCTCAACTACGCCCATGAAGATCTGCGCCTGTACTGCTGAAACCTGTCACACAAGTGCTTCTCTCAACAAATACTAAACAGGACCAGCTTATGACTGCGTCCGCTGTGGAATGGTGCAATTTAATGGCGGATGGTGCCAGTGGTGAAGCCTCAGGCGCGGCTGTCCGAGTCGACCGGTGGCGTAGGTGGACGTCTTAAGCACACGTAGGTGGACGTCAGCCATCAGAAGCACACGTTTTAAGCCACTTTCAAACCTGTGGAATATTCTGAACCTGAGATTGAGAATTTCACATTTCCCTTTAAGCTCCGAACGTGAAGTGTGCTTTACATGGGTCATGCTGAGGTTTGTGAATACTGGGGTCAAAATTAGTCATGCAGTCTAGTCAACATTAGGACAGAATTCAATATCCATGACTTTTTAATGAGTTTAGAAAACATTTCATTTGTTTTGGTCTTTTAATATAGTGTTCTTCTTCAAAACAACAGGTTTTGATATATGAAAAGCTCATATAATCATTGCTTTGTGCACAGTGCACTTGAACTGAATGGCTAACTGGTCCAGTAGCCCCTCCCAGTTACACTTAACTTATCCAGTAGCCCCTCCCAGTTACACTTAACTGATACAGTACCCCCCAGTTGCAAATAAAAGGCTGTGGTCATAATATTGGCACCATATTTTTGACAACGGCCTTAAACGGATGGTAGCTGTGGCTCTTGTATAAAGGATGTTTTATATCATTAATAACCTGCTGGGTATCTTCAGTGCTGCTTGGCTTGTTTTCAGGGGTGTGAATGTGTGATTTGTAAATATGTACAACAGTGAGGGACTGAGATTATATCATTAACAGAGCTCTATTCATGGACAGCATTATCAGATGTCTAATACAATTTGGCTCCTGCCGTGATGAGTTGCTCTACTGCCTGAGGTGCTGCTGGTGCAATATATCCATGTAATCTGTCTTAGCAGAAGAAGAAGCCAACAATTACATGTGAATGTCTGTGACTGTCCTAATGCTGATGTATGCTACACTGATGTAGCAGATGTATGCTACACTGCTAGCCTTCAGTTTTCGCACACTGGAAATCTACTGTCTTGTTTTGTTTGATGTCAGGAATGCTATTAAAGCCCCCACCCCAATTATCATCTGCATCTGCATCTGGTTCTGTAGCTACTGCACATGTAACTCCAAGTAAACAAGGTGAAGGAGACCTGGGTAAGCTTCCCTAACCCAGACATGTGTTCTCAAATGAAGAACTGCGTCATTTTTGCTGTCCTGTCCACATAGGAATTATCATGATAAGAGGTTGATCGAATAAACTGATTATAAACATTTTACAATGTAAACCAATTTAGTACATGTTTTTAGAGAATGCTGAACGTGGCAGTGTTGACCAAGGTGCTATACAAAGAGGTGGGAAAGATGTGGCTAAAGATTTTTTTTTTTTTTTTAAATAAACAAACAAACAAAAACAACTCTAAAACTACTTAAACATCCAGTTATTTGGTTTGTTAAAACAAAAGCTGCAGCTGTTCAAAGATGGTCTGCACAGACCTGACGTTCAGAAAAGGACTGTTCCACAACCTCTTGCTGTGATGTGATCCCTGTTGTTGGTGCCAAAAAGTATTGGAACGGCTGCATTTTGTACAGACTCCACAGTGCAGATGAACTATGGTTCACAAGCCTGTATGGAGAGCAACGACTTGATTTGAGACATTCATCTGAGCTGCTAAACGATTCTCCTAGTAACAGAATTTATTTGGTGATCAAATTGGATATCTGTATCAAAGCTGACGCCAGGATTTTTAACTCCCACCATTGGTGCTTCCTGACGCTACTCCTAGGTTTTTGTATTGGTTTTGTGTTTTTATTAAAATGGAGAATGTTCTTGACCACCCATGTTTTGCTACTACTGAGGTATTCACCAAGAGGCTTATGGAGCACAGGTGAGTTCTCTTTAGAGGCAGACAGAGCTGAATATCTTCAGTGTAACTGAAATAGAAGGAACTTTGGTGCAACTCTTTACCGACATCCTGTGTCACATCGGGCACCACAGAGTTGTCCTGGGTTAATCCTGGGTTAGTCCTGGGTTAATCCTGGGTTAGTCCTGGGTTGAAACCACTTAAGGCCAGATCCCACCTTCACACTGTCAATAGGGTCATAGCTCAGCTCTGCCAAACTGACGTTCCTTGGTCCTCATGAATGTTTTTCTGAATCTTTGATCGTTATGAATGTAGGACTAATACTGTATATTGGTAACTGGAAGAACAAGGCAGAAGATTGATTCTCATTTCTAACTCTTTATTCGTTGTTTTGCTGCTTGTGTAACGGTAAAGCAGGCAAGTAACACGTTACCAGCACAACACAAACGGCACATGAGGGCACCTTTGTCATCGTTCTCTATTATTATGCCAAAGGTTTTGTAGACAACACTTGTTTTGTAATGACCACATTCTTTTGTGAAAGTTCAGTCGTTGCTGGTTCCAAGGTTTTGTGTCCAAAGGTTTAGCTGCTATATAAGGCAGGATAACCTTTGCATGAAGCCAAGGACGCTAACCCCAGCCCACTGGCATAGTTCTGTGAGGTCAGAGAGCACGGCACTCAGTAATCAGTACTCAGTTATCAGGGTTCTGACATCAGCAGCCTTTAAATTCCACAGAATCTTTACGTGCCTCACAGCGCCATGGAAACAGAAGGGATGCTATAAGTAAAAGTGACCCTGAGCTGTTTATTAGTAGTTTATTAATAAAGCACTTTTAAACACATAGTGCTAAACATAATAATGCATGAAAAGCACATATGGGAACAACAAAATAAGCTAGATTTATTTGCTTATGGGACAAAAAATCTTCCAAGCTTTCATAATGCCATGGAAACATATGCTGTGTCCCCTGACTCAGTCCGAGTCCCTGTTCGATCAGTGGGCAGATGAATGTTTCAGTTGTTTCCCTGTTTGGAGTTATGCTGAGATATGGGGAAATGTCCAGCATGATGCAGCCTCTATTTTTACTTTCCACCGAAAATGCAAAACACATCTGTTGTCTTTATTACACTAATGGTCGGTTCCATTCTGCTGCATAGTGTTTTAAATGTGAATAAATACAATCCACATGAACATTTACACATGGTGTGTATGAATGAGTATACAGTACATCACAATAAAACAACAATAACAACTATTTTATCCGTGTGTGTTATACATTATTTTGGCCCCCTCTGATAAAACTACTTTTTATCAGAGACTGTTTAACTGGCTACACTGAATGATCAGATTCATTTTTAACCACAGCTCATATCTCTGAGGTAGTCTGGTACTAAACAAATTTTAACATTTTTATTTCAATATTATAACATAATAATTGAGTAATTTCTCCACATTCTCCATCACTGGTAAAAGCACTACTTGCCCCTTTTCTCCTAAGTTGTAAGGAGTCCTACCCCAGGCCTTCCAGGACAGTACCAGCTTGGTCCACAGTGGTACCAGGCATGGTAGGTTGCCCTCCAGCTAAGGCAGCCCAGAGCGCCCCCCAGCAGCTGGGTTGGGAACTGTGGAAAATAAGCAAGCAGACAGAAAAGCAGAAACAACCAGAGACTCAGGAGCAGGACACAAAACAGGAAGAGAATGCGCAGGGGTGCACCCGAGGCGCCCCCTAGTGTCAGATAGGGTCCAAACACGGCCGTCTCCTCAGCCAGCAGCAGACAGCACAGACAGAGCAGGAAGATATCCTCAGAAACCTCATAACCACGCCACAGCATCCCCGCGCCGACACAGACGGCTTTCGTCTCGCCTTCCCGTAAGACCAGTAAAGGCTGCGCTGCTCCGCTCGGTTCAGAGGACATGCTGAGGGGCTCGTAGCAGCTGCCCGTGGCGTTCTCCAGCAGACTCAGGCCCTGGCGGAAGCCCAGCCACAGGATTCCAGCTACCGCCAGCCGCGACAGGTGACGCGCAGCCAGCGGGAGGGAGCGTCGCACCGAGAAGGTCAGAAGAAAGACGAAGGAACCTACGAAGACACAGGTCCAGCCCCAGCCTGATCGCAAGAACACCCTGGGAGTTCACGGCAGACAAAGAAAAAGAGTAACTGATTATTATTTCATTTTACCATATCAATGTCCCTACAGTAGAAAATCTGAAACTTGTAAACGGATTTAAACACTGAGGTCTAATAAATATGTTATGACATATGAATTAATATAAAATCAAAGTTGCTCTAAAAAGTTATTCTAAGATTTCTTTAGATACGAGTACAGCTCACCTGTACAGAAAATGGCTCCTCTTTGCAAAAACGCTGTACGGGGATACTCCTACGTTCAGGAGGGGTCCAAACAACACCATGGCTGACAGCAGCAAATGAAAATGACGTCGAAACAGTGCACTGCCCAGGAGACGGGCTGCCAGGTCCGTTATAACCACGAGGAAAGAGTTGAGGAACATCTGTGACGCAGGTATCAGTGCTTCAGCACCTGTGCTTAATTCAAGTGTGTTCTAATGAAGCTGAACGTCCCTCCACATGCTTTTCTCTTCAGAGTTTGGTACTCTGACCTTCAGTGAGTCTCTGCGCTTCAGTAAAACTCTCTGGTCTGTGAACTGCTCTCTTGCTATTTTCCATGTATCTGGAAAGTTCTCTTTTAACATCAAAAACATCTATTTAATTTCCCCCAACTGAACTGAAAACAATCTACATATCTTTTGTGGATTCTGCTCTGTGCTTGCTGGGCTGGTGTATACACTGGTGTCTGACTGCGCTGACAGGTGGATCTCTTCCCTCTTTGACATGCTTTTCACACTACCCACCCTCCTGACATCAGCAGTAACAGAAACAGATCTCCTATGTTGATGGCATCTCTTAGCTGCTACACACACACACACACACACTCATGTCATAGATTAAATAATGAAACTTTAAACATGTTAAAATTGCATTTTTCCTTTTCAATCTCCTTTGCAATTTTCAGTATTCAGTTTTGAGCAGATTGGCACACTGGAAACAACATTAACTTTCCCCTGTAATACTGTCAGCTAAATGCCAAGCACAGTATCTAGGGCTCAGGCTTGCTGTATTTAGACACTGTATTGTATCCAGTTCCTTCCTTGGCTGCAGCTCTATCCATTCTTAGATTCAGCTGCTAGTGTCCGCAGCTGTTTCTGTCGCTCACTGCTTTTATTACTCTGTGTTTGCTACTGTCACCTGACTTCTCTCACATGTTCAACCCAGCTGATGTACTCAGCCAAGCCTTCCCAGAGGAGAACTAAGTCGAAGATGACAGTTGTTTTTTTTTTTATCCCAAAGTGCTTTTGTATCTCTCAGAACAGGGAAGAAGAAGAAGACACAATCTTACTTAAAAATACAAATAAATTAAATTTACAATGACTGAATCCAGTTTCTGGGAGCCTGATTTCTGACATGTGATATGTAATAACATAAATTGTGTAAAGACCAAATGTGCTAAAGCTACAGGACTGCCTACAGTACGTTAAAATAGGTACGGTACAATAGGTATGGTTCAGATTCAATGGTTCAGATTCAATGGTTCAGATTCTGAGATCACATACAAAACTACACATTAAGGTCGATTGCATTTATTTGCTATTGGTAGTTTGTTAAGAAGGATCACTACTGCTGAGAGAAAGCTGTTCAGCTTCTGTGCGGTTCTGGTTTCAGTGCAGCAACACCTGAGGGGATTTTAGGAAACCGATCAGTCCCTGGCTTTTTGTAATCCACGGTAATAACTTCAGGTAATTATCTTTCCTTGGCACTGATGTCCTGCATTTGTTGGACAAGTACTATTGACCATGCAGCCCTTCAGTGGGCATGTGCAGGCTGCCCTTCAGCCGCACAGGCAGCCCTTCAGCCGCACATGTGTGGTCAGCCCTCCATGATCCGCTGCCCTGCAGTATTTCTCCTTTTGTCACTGCACACAGCAAAGCCAAATCAGGTTCATTTGACTCTGTTTTTACTTCCCACTCTCTGCTACTGCACTGCTGTACATTTATTCTGTATATTATTGGATTTACTTCAAATTATGGTAGTGGGATTTATTTATTTACAGTAAGTATAGTAAGATTATATATGTTTAACTACAGTTCTAGAAGAGGTTAAGAAGTTTTGCATGGCAGGCCTGTGGATCTGAGACAGGCACTGCACAACAGTGAAGATAAGAGATATCATGATGTCAGTCTGCAACTGTGGCCCAGATTTATCATGCTGATACAACTGCTAAATGCAGAGCTGAAGTCTCTGGAAATGCCTGGATGATTAGGGACACAGTATAGACTCAGGTTGACTGCATTATCTGATGAGTGGTTTGATCTGTGCGCCGTCTGAAGGTACAACCAACCCATTATAACTTAAAGATAAATGAATGCTATTAAAATGTGCTTAAAATGCAATAGCTACGTATAGTTTAAATTAATATAATTTCAAAAGCGTTGTACTGTTTCTCCTGTACAAAAATGACGGATATAACTGGAACTGAAATGATGTACATACGAACGGACCTCCTAGGGAAAAAACTATTCGCCTCCAGTGCAGTAGGTGGCGGTAACGCATCCTTTGTTCATTTGCCAAACGCTCTATAACAAGTAGATAAAGACGTACATAGAAATTGACTGTCAGAGAAAATACATTTTGCTGGGTGTTTATAAGGTATACAAATATACATTTCCTCACTCCAATGGCATACTTGGAGAAGTGTGCGAGAAGCCTTTTAGTGTGCGAAAAATCTAACTTCATGAATGAAGAATCACGGCATGAAATACACGTGTCTAAACACAGTTTCAACTATAAGGTGAGCTTTCAGCTGAACACTGAAGTAGTTCTCTACTATCTGAGAAGGTTGGTTATTTTCTTGGTTTAATTAATCAAAAAATGGTCTTAAACAAGGAGTTCAATTGTAATGGAGTTTTAGTTTAGGACTCGAGAGATTCACATAACGGAAAATCACCTGGGGACTGTTTAAGTTAGATAACCACTGCTTTTTATAAAAGAAAATGTGCTATTGGAGGTATTGTCTAACGTTTCTTAAGAAAGACATGCTTTCCTTTCGTGACATCCTTTCGTGAATGTTTGATCGAAAACAGGACATTTACATGTCTGGAAACTCAGAGATATAACCGAATTATCTATTCATACACGGTATTTGTTATAGCAGTAACATCAGTTAGCACAGGTTATCTGTTGTACCAGTGACGCTTCTGTAACGTTCTGCTTTAATTACTTCAATATTTCAATCATAATTAGTGCTGTGGTGTTATTTGGTGTAAGGGAGCACCTGGACCGGGCATGAAATTAAACTTTGAGATGTGAAATAGGCAATGAGCCTATTGTGAAATGTATATGTTTGATAAATGATCATATTGTGGAACAGCAGGTTAGCAGCAGATTTTATGTTAATTTATTCCTTCATTTCTCCCAGTAAAACTGTAAGTGTTTTGCCCATGTATTTTATTTCACTCTGTAAGTACAGGTGGAGTCCAGCCCATTGTTTTACCCATGTGTTTTATTTGACTCTGTGGTTGTTGATGCAGGTTAAAAATGGTGCATTGATGCTTTTCTCATTCACACCTTTACAGGTTTCTTTACTGATTCCAGAATGTGGAATCCTGCCTGTTCCTATAGCAAATGTGATCAGTCTTTTTAGATCATATTTCCTGGTCCGGGATCTACCAGTTTATAAGTTCCTGGAAGAAAAGTTTCTTGACACAGTTAAGAAAGGTAGGAGCGGATCGTTGAAGCTGACCTGCATCTCCACTGCATTCCATATTTCCTTCAGAGTGCTTCCTAAATCTGTTTCTCCTTGTTTTGCACAGGTGGATTTTATGCCCTGTCCTACAAAACTCGCATTGATGAAGACAACACTGTGGCCGTTTTGCCCAGCGGTCAGTATTGTGTCCTGTTATAGTACTTGAAAACCAGACTGATATTTTAGTAAAGCTTTTTTTCACGCTGTCAGTAAACAAACTCCACAGCAGTAGTAGTAGAAGAATGTACACCACAGCATTGACATATTCAGACATTTTATTTTTGGTACTGATTAATCAAGGATGTATTGTGGCTTTGCTACAGTTAGACTGTTTTTGTCTTATAAAATATATCTTTTTTTCTGTAGGTCATTTGATCTTGTCACTGGATAAGGACACGTACCAGCAGCTTGGCCTCGAGGGAAAGCCATCAGTGTACAAGCACAGAAAGGATATGAGATATGGTACATGCCTTTAGGGCATGAGATATGGTGCATGCCTTTAGGGCATGAGATAAATGCATTTTTAAAAAAAAAAAAAAAAACAAAACAACAAAAAACCAGTCCAGTTTAAATAATCCAATAATTGTATCTTACCATGTCAAATGTCTGTGAAATGTCTCCTTGCAGTTGTCACTGTGAACCTGACCGATAAATCTTTGGTCCCTGGTGCAAAGCGATACCAGCAAGTGTTGCTAAGTTTGAAAGAAAGAGTGCCAATGAAAAGTGACTTCCTTTTGACAAGATACCAGCCAGGTTTGTAGCAGCAGTGTTTCACCTAATGTGCTACAGAGACCTGGCCTGAATAGATCGGTGTTCTGCTATGGGAGTGTAATATAAACCATAATATTTAATGATTCACAGTCCTGACTGACTGATAGTACTCTAATCCCCCCAAAAAACCAAATGCATCCTTGCTTTATGGAGTTTTTAGTAGGTCTGTTCACACTACAACAAAAGTGGTTTTAATTTTGTTGTTTGTTTTGTTTTGTTACCACATAGTGAGCTGGTCTAAAAGAGACATTGTTGCTTGGTGACTGACGCTGTCCCAATGCGCATGTGCCAGGGGTCATAGTGCATCTTCACAGTAGCTTGGTATTCAGCTAAATTAGTGGTACACACTAAATGTTTAGCACTGCAGACAGCGATAATGATTTTGTAATAATTAATTACGTTAACCACATAATTACATAAATAGTATTGAAGGTGGGGAGGTTTACATTTTAAGTTTGGGATGTGATGTTCCTGAAGTTTATGATGATGAGGATTACTGTAATTGTAGGTTTAGGAATGTGTAATCTGTGGTTAGAGATATGCAATGTTAAATTTGGGATTACGTAATCTTGCATGTTCTATTATGTAATTGTATCTATTATTTTATATATTATAATTTATTAATCTGCACCCATTTCCCATTTTTACTACTTATGACTTGCAAACATGAGCCACATTAGCAAAGCCAGTTGGTGTAATTATTAGTAGTACAGCAAAAGATCAGTCAGATTTGAATAGTTGGATCATTTATCAGACACTACAGTCAAGCCCTTCAGGAAATTAAATCTAGAATGATTTTTCATGTTTTTCTTTTTCATGTCTGATTTGTCTTTTTGGGTGTTTGTCTCCAAATTTCTAAAATGTACAAAGGGACTTTCATGTTTAACATTTGCTGTATAGCTGTGGACTAATTTTTGCATGGCAGATTAGAGCTCTGGAAACCAGGGTGTGTTTCTTATTAGTGTTATTATTATTCTTAACAGTGACTAAAATAATTCCACCTTTAGGATCAGACAAAGATGGAGTCTTGCAGGAAGTGCTGAGTCAGTACAAGTACGAGGAGTGTCGTCCGACTCTCATCAGTCACTGTCTGAGAGACGTCCCGTGTCCCACACTGCACTCTGCAGACCTGCAGGGAAATGCCTATTCATGCACGCCCAGAGAGTTCCTGGAGTGGATCGGCTGTGTCAACTTGGATATCCGCTGGTGAGTGAGTACACTTGGAATTGTGTTTTTATTCCAGCATTTGTCTTGTGGGCTGAAGGGCACATGTTGCTGTGTTTATGGTTGCAGTGATCATTCTGTTCCTGGTTTCCTGTCCTCATATGTGTGTCCAGAGCCTCACAGCACTGTCAGCCAGACTCTGCTGTGCACGGTTACTGGTCTCATCCCTCCTGAAGATGTCTGTGCTCTGCTACATGAGCTGAGGTGAGAAGGAAGGAGCATTTTGTAGATTGAGCTATGGTTTATGGAAGTAATGAGATTGAAAACCATCTCTGTGATTATCCAGACGCTGTTTGGCTGAGCCCGGGTTCACAGCCTGGGTTTCCCTCACCGTCCACGGCTTCGCGGACAGCCCCGTGTCCTGGGGAGCTGCAGAGCATGGATACCTCAAGGGCGGAGAGAATTTCTACAATCTAGTTTGCTTCAAGAACCAGGACTACTGGTTGCACATGGCTACTGGTTCACAAGATGCCTGTCCTCCATGAAGTACCACACCTGCACTGGAGAAAAAGTTTTTTTTAATTATTGTATTATTTTATTTTTTAATCCCAGTGAAACTATGATTTTGGAGCACTTGTCCTATGCAGGCAACATGGGTTTTTTATGTGTGAAAAAGTTATTTTCTGTTTTGCTTTGTCTACAGATCTTTATTAATAATAAATGAAAGAAACATTTTGTTCACCAAAATTTCAATCATAATGTCATGGTCAGTAGGAATACAGGCAATTCTTAATGGATGCAGTCTCAGATTCATTGTAATGGGGTTGTTCATGACATCAGTAACATTTTATATGGAGTGGTACAATGTTCCCAGAAAATATCTTTCCCATTCCTGTCTTTTATCTTAATAATAAAACCAGCAATAGGCCTTGAAAAGGTTTGACAACTATATAATTGATGGCAAGGCCATTTTCTGTTTGGCTGTTCTGTTTAGCTCTACTGTCTTGCATATACAGCCTGGGCTCAAATTAACTGTAATAGCGCGCACCTGATCTAACGTGGCCTGTGATTTACAGATATATACTGCTCTAAAGTTTACAACTGCATTCATTTTATCCATATCTGAATAGCACAAGAGTGGTAGTTCAAAAATCATTTTAGCAGTGACAATAATTAAAGGATCGAGTAAAGGAATAGAGGTTATTTAACTAGTGTGTTATAGGTGGCAAAAACCGGGACTGTGTTGGATGACGAATGTTTAGGCACGAATCCTCCGCTATACACGGTTGCGTCATGATCACGTGGTCGGATCACTTTAATACAGACTCCGATTCACTGTATCGGTACAGCGTTGCTTTGGAAGTTTCGGAACACTATTTTGAGTTTGTCATTACCGAACCGGACCAAATCCGTCCTTATAGAGCATAGTGCGAGAATAAGATTACTGTCGCGTACCAAGCAAACCTCACACGCGACAGGAGCAGAGGAACTAGGCCAAAGTAGACAACAGAGGAGAAGTGAAGAAAGACTTCAGTCGGATTACTCCAGCATCGAATACTACCAGGCCATGATGGCCGCAGAGGAACTCTACGAGGTGAATCTCAGTGAAATAATAGTTGCTGTATCAGCCAATGCCATGCTAAATATTTAGCATTATTTGTACGTCTTTCTGGTCGTCCAGCTAGTAGGTCCCTGGGGGCTTAGAGTGGACTGGATAGCCAGCTAGATGTAGTGAAAAGGCGGCACGTACTGCAGGATGAGCTGGTTGCTAAGCCTCGATGCTGCGTAGGAACCTTTTATTTTTGTAACACGGTTTATTTGACGGCGTTCGGCTTCACGGTCGGACCGGATGCGAAGTTTCATAAATGAAAGAAGTGTTTTTAAAATAGAAGAACTTGTGAACTTTCACTTGAAGTTTTTACCTTGTCGAAAAAAAAAAAAAAAAGTTGATTCTTTTCTTTTCGTTGCGGTTTTGGTCCACCTCCTGTGAAACACACAAAGCAAGGCTCCCAAAGTGTTCATGCCTTGCAGTAGTTTTCCAGTACAATCCTGGAAATAAACCACAACCGCAGAACAAAGCGGCAAGGGTGTAAGTTTATTTCAGTGTGATGTATTAATAATACCAGTATTACTGACAAGTTATAAAAGTGAAATAGACAGTACAAGGTGTAAATTGACGATGTAACACAAATGTTTTCCCCCTACACAGTCTGAACCAAAATCAAGTGATCATACCACAGTCCTGTTGGTGTAGTTACAATGGCTTCCCATTCCTTTAATCTGAATTCAGAATGTCTTCTTGTATAATAAATAATTTTATCACCAAGGCCCTGTACCCCCCTCCCAATCAACTACCCACCCACCCTACAGACTTAATGACAGCACCTCTGATACCCACCTGACACCTACTGCCAGTCAAAAACAGTTAGAAATAATGTGAAATGGAGCATTTGGCCATTACGCCACACCCCATGGATCTTGTTCAGAGTCTGGTTTAAATGATGTTTCTTTGGATTGGACTTTAAAATGTAGATTTATGTAGAGGGTTTCGAGGTTCCGTATGAACAAAAGGCTGTAAATGTGTTTTTTTTTTTCTAATCTGACTCTTCATTTTCATATGAAGACTGTGCATATGGTTTATACCAGTCTGAAACCAGTGAAACAGCCTGAATGTTTTTCCTTCTGTGCACATACATACATACATACAGATTATAGTCCAAGTCCTAATCTCACATCAGTGATGGTTCCTCACACACACACAAGCATTAGCTGCTGAACACTAGAGCTAGCAGTGCAATACTAATGCATTTTGTCCCTTCTGCAGCTGGAGCACTGCCTGTCAGGCTGTCATAGCCGCATCTGTGAGAAACGCTCAGACTGCTCTTGCACTAACTTCCCTTATAGGCTGTCTCATAACAGGTTGTGTCACTAATATGACGATGTTGTTATTTGCTTGCAAAAGGGCCGTGTACTTTGTTTCTTTTGAGAACGTGGACCCCTCTCAGTGCAAAGAGATGTCACATAAGTTCACACACAACTGACCAGGAAGTTTATCTGAACGTAGTCGTAGGGTTTATAAGCAAGGAAAATCCATACAGCCGTACTTGAACATAAAGCGTGCCTGTATGTGACCTTAACTCAGTGAAGTAAAGCATTTCATAGTATTTTTTTTACTTTAATTTTATATAAGGATAATCTGAGCAGGTCTTATTTTGATCATCAGAGAAGGTCTTATTTTGTAGACAAACTCAAGACATAAACCAGGAAGTTTAATTTTACGACTGTTTATTTGTGGTCTTGTCCACAGAAAGTGAACGTAGAAAAAATGTTTTGCCCTCAACAGTCGTTTAACATTAGTCATTTAGTGCAGAAGTAAATAAAATTGGCACCTCAACAGGTGAGAGGCCAGAGAAAAGCACAAACACTGAAGACTTTAGGAAATATTTGTGGCATGTTTATTAGCACTGATGTTTTTAGTTTAAGCGTTTTGGTGTGTTGCTCTCCTTTACTATGATCTTATTGTTTAATTTCAGGGTGTTTACATCTGTGCTGGCTAACGCATACAGCATCACGATTGAGAAACATAACATTTCACGATTCTCTTGGTAGTGCTTTTGTTTTCTGCTTAGAGGCATGTATAAACCAAACCGTCATCTCTTCTAGGTTGAGAGAATTGTTGGCAAACGTAAAAACAAGAAAGGGAAAACGGAGTACTTGGTGCGGTGGAGAGGCTATGGTTTCGAGGGCGACACGTGGGAGCCGGAGGCGAATCTGGTGAGCTGCGTGGAGTTCATCAGCGAGTTCAACAGTCAGCACAGCGGCCGGCAGCGAGAGGGCGCCTGTCTGCGCTCCACCCGCAGACCCCCCAGCATGGGCTCCGCCTCCAGCAGCAACGCGCGCAAGCAGATGAACAGGCCTCCACCACCCAGCAGCAGCTTGAGCGCCGGCCTGGAGAGGACTTCTCCACCCGTCCCGAAACCGCTCCACTCGCCACAGAACGCCCTGGACAACAGGGGTACGGAGGTCAAAGCGGACACACAGCAGCAGCAGCCTTTCCTGGCCAGTCAGGGTTTGCGGTGCCCTGGGGGTGTGGCCTACAACACCACCACTGACTCGGCGAGTGGCATTACTGAACCAGGCCCCGCCCCCGGCCCCGCCCCCATCCCCGCTCCCACTCCCAGCACTCTGCGCTGCGGTATGGACCTGTCCAAGTCTGGGATCAAAATCCTCGTGCCCAAAAGTCCAATGAACAGTCGCGCTGACTCGGAGGAGTCGCCCAGCGAGGCGGCGCACAGCCTGGAGCAGGGAGGCCAGGAGGCAGACACCGTGCCCCCAGAGGTGGCGGTCCAGGAGAAGCCCACGGGGCTGGTGCTCGGGCCGGGGCAGGAGCGGGCACGCATGGGCTCTCGGCCGCGGCCGCAGACCACCCTGCTCGCTCCACAGGTCCCCATCACGCCAGCCGCCGTGCACACGCTCCGCGGGAAGGGTACGACTGCTCAGTCCACACCTGCGTTTATGGCAAACAGCACCTCTAAAACATAAAAATGTTCAGACAAAACAAGAAAAAAAACCTTTGAAATCATCACAATAGTCCATAATTCTGTTATGGTTCTATGTAAATAAACAGCAGTAGAAACTACATTATTTTAAACATTTTAATTAGATTAAAATCACCATCAAAAGGTATTTTTTTTTAAGGTAATAATGGTCTGTTTCAGCAGACCACACAGTTTGTTGGAATGTTCAGATACCAAGACACCAGTATGAATCTGTGTTTCAACAGTAGTGCAGTAGTGTTGCTAACATAAAGTGCTGTTTGCTATTCGTATGAAGAATATAAGGGTATTTAAAGTCGGTGCACGTCTATAGCACTTAACACTCGGACCAAATTTCTTGTTTACCCAGGTGCTGCTACACTTCTGGAGGCCTCGTCGGCCAACGGACCGTCCGTCCTGAGGGGCGGGATGGCAGGGGTAGCACCATCCTCGGCTGTGCCGGGCGGCATCGGGAAACGGAGGATCGAGGAGCGATCCGCCTTCGACAAACGCCTCCGCTTCAGCGTTCGCCAGACTGAGAGTGCTTATCGCTATAGAGACATTGTTGTAAAGAAACAAGACGGTTTCACACACATTCTGTTTTCCACCAAAACCTCTGAAAACAACTCACTAAACCCTGATGTGAGTCTGAACACGCTACACCCACTTCATAAACTGCCTGAAACATGTTAGATGGTTTTTTATTTACATACTGATGGTCGCAAATGTGCTTTATCATGTCTTTTGCTAGCAGTAATATTTTGTAAACTGTGTTTTGGCCTGTTTTTGTTAAGTCATAGTTTGTGCCCTGAGTGTGTTGTAGAGTGTTAGTAGTGTAGTTGTGCACTGAGTGTGTTGTAGAGTGTTAGTAGTGTAGTTGTGCAC